>JAJAGP010000963.1:161255-256653 GCA_025084515.1 Ancistrus triradiatus | reverse complement strand
ACACACACACACACACACACACACACACACACACAGAAACATGGGTAAGCAGTTTTACATAAATACAAGTATTCAGCGTTCACTTAAATTATTTCATTAATTCACTAATTATTATCATAGTCATCATTATTATTTTTACTGATCGTGTATTTGAGTAGTTATTAATATAATAATAATATAATTATTAATAATACTGACAATGATAATAATACATATATCTCACAAATAATAACAACAATAATACAAAAACTATTAGAATAAATAATAAATAAATAATAATAAATAATAACATAAAATAAAAAATACTAATAATTATAATGACAACAACAATAATAACAATCATTATTTTTATTATTAATAATAATAACAATAATGACAATAATAATATTAATATTACTAGTAATTACAATAATATTAATAATTATTTGATAATAATAATAATAATAATAATAATACACATTTATCTCACACTAATAATAATAATAATAATAATAACAGTAATAATACAAACACCTATCTGACACTAATAATAATAATAATAATAATAATAATATTTGTTTTGTTTGTGTTGTTGTCAGACAGGGCTAGAGTTGTTCACGCCTGAATGACAGGAGGTCGGTTAGGGAATAATACCCCAGCTTGTAGTCCTTGTAATTATCTGTGAGCCCATCCAGCTTATGGTTCTACCAGTGCCCTGTGCCCGCCTGTGTGCCCTGTTTCCCGCACTGAGCTGTGAGAGACCACAGGTCCACGCCTGAAGAGCCTGCACGCTCACCTCGCCTATGGCATGCAGAAAGTCCCGGTAATGATACACTCATTTCTCTTGCCATCGAGAGCGGAGAAGTTTTCCAGCCCGGAGCGATGTTACATAAGGCTGAGACGGTAGACGGTGGGAAAGCCAAGTCCAGATCTGCTGGAGCCGTGTGGGTGGTGTTTCCTCGTTAAAAGAGGTGCGAGGTTTAAAATAAACTCAGACTCTGTTTGGAAGAAATTCTCCCCGAATAATAAACACTACATACTAGATATTCGGGACGTTTCCACAACGAGATCGCATTTCATTCTTTAAACGTGCAGCCGGATACAGAGGGGCGAAGGATACATCCTGTTTCTATGACTTCACGGGGACTTAATCGTCCAAAGGTTTTGGTATCTGGGGACGTCTGACTGGACTGAGTTTGTTTTAGAAACCTTTATATGAAACATTAAAAGAAGCAAGCAATTTGGCTACTGAGGTCAAGATTAGGATTAAGTGTACTGATGTTTAAGTTTAGGATTCATTACTTGTACAGGGTTAAAGTTAACATTAGTATTAGGTATACTGGGATTAAGATTAGGGTTAGGGTTAGGGTTACATATACTGGGTTTATGATTAGGGTTAGGGTTTAGGGTTAGGGTTTAGGGTAGAAACACTGGGATTGGGATTAAGGCTAAAATTAGGTGTATTTGAAGTAAGACTGGGTTTAAGGTTAGGGTTAAGTCTTCTAAGATTAAGATTAGGGTTAGGATTTGATGTGTTGGGATTATGATTAGGGTTAGGTACACACTAAGTTTAGGGTTAGCAGTACTGGGATTAGGATTAAGAATAGGTGTGCTAAGGTAAGATTAAGGCTTTGGTTTAGGATTATTTGCACTAAGGTAAGATAAAGGTTGAGGTTAGGATTAGGTTTATTAGGTTACGATTAAGGTTAGGATGAGGATGTTTATGTTTACTGAGAAGAAGGTTAATCTTAAGTGTACTAAATTTAGATTAAGGTTAGCGTTAGGATTAAGTGTGCTTAAGTTAATTTAGGATTAAGTTAAAATTAATTTTAGGTTTAAGTTTAGTGAAATCAAGATTAAGGTTATATGTATTACATTAAGATTAAGATTCGGTTTTAGGTCAGGATTAGGTGTAAAAATAATTTTGGGTTTAAGTTTAGTAAGATTAAGGTCAGGTGCACTAAGTTAAGATTAAAGATAAGGTTAAGCTAAGGTTATGGTTTAGGTGTACTATGTTAAGATTAACATTAGCTGGGTTAGGCTTATGCTCAAATTTAGGCGCTCAAAGTTAAGTTTAAGATTAAGGCTAGGACTAATCTTAGGTGTACTATGTTAAGATTAAGATTAAGGTTAAATTTAGTGAGATTATGCATAAGGTGTACTAAGTTAAGATTAATGTTCAGGTTTGGGTTAGGATTAAGTGTACCAAGTTAAAATGAAGGTTAGGTTTAGTTTAGTGAGATCGAGGTTTGAGTTAGGTGCAGTAAGTTAAGATTAAAGAGGTTTAGGTGTATTATGTTAAGACTGAGGTTAACTAGGTTAGGGTTAAAGTTATCCCGAGCTGTAGCAAACCCAAACTGTAACGTCCATATATAGTAACTCAGGGGTCTAATGAGTGACAGATCTAAGATCCCAAACTGGGCTCGTGTTTGTTTTGATGGTTAAGCCGGCACAGGACCGGACAGGACAGGACAGGACAGGACAGGACGTCTCCGTATGTTTTCGGACAGTGCAGTGTCGGCGCTGGTGATCGCGCCTGGCGGAGCGTGCAGGCTTACACAAACAGCACATCTCATTTCATTAGGCGGCGGCGCTGATGGCGCTAATGCCGCTCAGCCCTGTGCCAGCTTGTAATATTTAATCAGGTGACGGTACGAGCACGCACCCCGAGTCACTCCCTGTTATGGTACACATCATCGCCGGCACACCGGAGCGTCCTGTGCCATCTGCCCCGTAAATTATCCCTAAAAAAAACAACAGCCACGTGAACACACATTCTGGGCGCAGGGGGCGGAGAGGAGGAGGCTAACGGTTCGAGAAAACTCCAGATATGATGCACCGAGGCTTTATCTTTTCCTGTCTTATCCTCAGAGGAATCATTCTGCAAAAAAAGCAATGACGGCGAGATGTAACAAACGCTGTCACCGATTCCATCGAGAAAGACACGGTGCCAGTTCAGGCGGTTGAGAATGCGGACGAATACTTTAGACCTAAGATATACACTGCCAAAGTATCGGCTAATTATCGTTATCGACAAAAGTCCCAGAAATGACTGAGACCCCTCGAACACCAGCCTAGATGAGACACACCTTACAGTGTTTAGGGAGTTTCCTAGGCTTGCTCAGTAAGGGGTATGGACCTAAATATATATAAAGCAGCTTTGGGACGAAGTTGGCATGACCAGCTAACTCACCAGGCAGTGCCCAGTCATGTCATCGCAGTGCGAGGCGTGTCCGTGGCACCGGCAGAATTCACACACTCCCTGGTGAATAGCCCCATTAACCCGTCTGTACCCATCCCGACACATCTGTAATACACACACACACACACACACACACACACACACACACACACACACTTTTAGTTTTTCAAATAAAAGTTTTAATTTTTCTATAAAAGCAGGTAAAGTAGTGAGGACCGGAAAAATGGTCCTCACTAGTCAAAATTCCAGGTTTTCCTATCACTGTGAGGACAAGACAAGAAACACACACACACACACCAAGAAACAAAAAATTTTTTTAAAAGAAGTACTTACTTACAATATATTTAAACCTCCTGTACTCACATGGACATATAGATAAAGTTTTGGCAACCCTGCTCAAATAAGACTTCATGTTGATTTTCTAAAAGTTACTTCTGAAGCAAGCACGACCTGTGCAAACGTTTTTAAACACACATTCTAATGCAACATGAAATAAGAGAGTGTGTGTGGAGTGTCAGCACTCGGGTGGCTGAGTCAGGGCTCAGTCGAATCATTGAGGTGAGGATTCTCCCTCTCTCTCCCTCTGTGGTACTGATGGGAGGGTCAGTGCTGATGCAGCAGGTGTCCAACATCCCAGCCGAACCTCCACTGATCATCAGAGGGAAACGGAGCGATGAATTAAACCAGCAAACCCCGTACCCTCACCTTTTTAAAATCCCATTCCTCTTGTGAATGAATGCAAACAACCGTATGGAATAAAGATCAGATCTTGACCTGATCTAGACGAGCCGTTGAACTTGACTTTGAACGTGGCACAGCTGTCGGGGAGGATTTCAGAAACTCCCTTTATGAGCACTCTGTACCATCTTCTTGACGTCCCAAAGCTCAAATCAGCTCAAACTGGTTTCTTGAAGATGACAATGAACGATTACACGACTGTACTCTACAGTATAATCTAGGATTTGTAGGATTGGATTTGACACAGCAGTGCTGCTGGAGTTTTAGCCACTGTTCACTCACTGTCCACTTAATTTGAGACCTTGCTGCAGCAATACAGACCTATTTGTAGATAAATTAGTTTCATTCTTACATTTATCTTTGAAGCCACCGAGCAGCCTGGGTCCCTGTTTGAGTTTTGGGCCTCCCAAGGTTTCTTCCTAATAACGTTTAGGGCTTTTCCTTGCCACTGTCGCCCTAGCGCCCTAGTTTGGGGATTGGGCTTAGATATTAGATTTGGGACGTGAAGGAATGAGAGATTCCACCGGACTAACACACTCTGAACCGAACCGAACGGTTATCTGATGATGCTCTTTAATTCCACCTCTCAGAGTGTGAGTGTGTGTGTGTGTGTGTGTGTGTGTGTGTGTGTGTGTGTGTGTTATCAGTACAATCATCCACTGTGAGAGGGGAACCTTTGTTCTCCGATAATGAGAGCGCTGCGTGCTGTAACGATGATGAATTAATTACTCAGGATTAATGAGCGTCACCGACGCCGCAGCAGCTACAGCTCACGCCGATTAAATCCCGCTAGCGCTACACCTCCGGCACGCTTATGGAAGGTTAGCGCCGTGTGCGAGGGCAGTGTAACGCGGGAATCTTAAAAAACACATTGGGAAGATTAAAAATGTTTGGGAGAAAATGAGATCCTGATTATGATCCGTGATTATGACTGGCAGTTCATGTTACGTGTGTGTGTGTGTGTGTGTGTGTGTGTGTGTGTGTGTGTGTGTGTGTGTGTGTGTGTGTGTAGTTACCTCACAGGAGGTACCGCTGTAACCGCTGGGACACTCACACATCTCAACCGCACGTGCCGGAACACCTGAGCGGGAATCTGCAGAGGCCACTTCCATACTGAATGAAAACAAACTACACACACACACACACACACACACACACACACACACACACAGGAGTGAATTACACAAAAATACACAAACAACTCAATAAATATAAAGACATAAAATATGGCTCCACCTGTGTGCGTGTGTGTTTTGTGGTTCACCTGTAGGTGGCGCTGTGCTCTTTACACCGTGCCACTCTCACCCTCAGCCGTGTCACTCTCACCAGGGCGCTGAGGAACTCCCTCTTGCTCACAGCGCCGCCCGAGTCAAGCTGAACGAAACTCTCGGGTCGCAGGACCACCCTCACACTGACCCCGCCCAATCCTGGGGTGGGCGGAGCCTCGGGAAGCCTTTCAATCAGACTGAGGTCACCAGCCTGAAAGAAAGATTTATTGTTATTATTATACTAATTATTATTGTTGTTTCAAAGCTCTACACAGACAGAACTAAACATTACTGGCAACCCTATTACATTTTCCTTGAGTTAAATCTGGCAACCCTATTAGAAACACGTTTCCATTCGTATTTATACTTATATTTTAAACACGTTGGGGTTTAGGAACTCTTAAGCAACCGTCCACGACTTTATGAGGAACTGAGGTATAAATATGAGGTGACAGAAAACTCACATGTGGCAAAAGTATTGAGACACAAAACCGCATGTGGCCAAAATTCAACAATTCAGGTTTTTTACCCATCCCTACCAGGGGCAATAATTGTGGAGCTAGAAACACACAGGAAAAGAAAGCCATTTTGTGTGTGTGTGTGTGTGTGTGTGTGTGTGCTGATGCGCCTATCAGTAACTCGAACACACCAGTTTCCCCAGCATCGTGAGCGGAATCATCCCGGAGGATTATGGGCTATCATTCCTGTTCGTTTATTTGCCACCCCACTGACTGCTGGGAAATGAGACTTTGTGATCACACACACACACACACACACATTTGTCTTTCTATCACTGTGGGGACTTCCCATTTCAAATAATACCACCCCTGACCTTAACCTCAACTTCAGTAACCTAAAAAAACTTCCAGCCAGCCACAGGTCCCCACAAGGTTCTAAACAAACTCATATGTCTACATTTCTCAGAACATTGAGAACATTTAGTCCCCACAATGATATGTAAACTCATCTCAGTCTCACACACATTTGCAGACTCGCAGCAGGCTCGGAGAACGAGGATTTATGGGAACTGTACTTTGTGTTTGCCCCGAGTTAATGAAGTGTGCACATGCAAAACAGGATTTAAGCATCAATAATAAACGCACACACACACACACACACACAGACACACACACAAGCAGTGTGTCTGATGAAGCCTGAAAAGAGCAGATACTGTGAAGACAACAAGCTCTGCCAGGTCACTCTGACCCAGGAAATAATAACGCACCACTTTGTTGTGTTGTGTGTGTGTGTGTGTGTGTGTGTGTGTGCAGACTTTTCCACGTTCTCCTCCATGCTCGCTTTATCTGCATGTTTGCGATTGTAAACGTTTCTGTAAGTTTAGAAGTACTTTTATTTTTTAACCTATTTTACATCTGAACATTATAGATTGTGGTCAGCCCACCACAACATGGAGCCGGGTTCGAGTCCCTGAGATACGGCACAGACGTCACACGGGCAAGATTCAGTGTGTCTGAGGGATGAGAATATCGTCCCCTGGAGCTGCAACAGCGACCCCTATTGGCATGTACTTGGTACGTTTCCTGATCACTGCCCATGCTTTGACTAACCACAAGAGAAAACTCAGGCAAGGGATGCTACAGGCTCAGGGATGGTACAACCAAGGGTTTCTCTTTAAGACCCTCTAATATGTGCTGCCCGGGTCAGAAACCGGGCTCCGCTGGCATAGATCATTAGGCCTGAGGGACCTGTGTTAAACATTTACCTTATTTCTACATTTGAGGATCAAAAAACGTACCAGTGTTTCGCCTCTACCTCCCCTGCTTTGTATTTAGTGTATTTAGTATTTAGTTTCTGAGTAAGCTTGTCCTACATCGAGTCCTGAAAGCAAACTTTCCTTAACGTGTGTAAAATTAGAAAACCGCCTGCCAGCTCCAGCAGGGGGTGAGGGAGGAGAATTCACAGCAGTGGGTGGGTGCTGTGGTCGGGAATAGATCTAGAGGCCGGAGGAGGGGGGTGATAACAGCGGATAAAGCGTTTTTGGAAAGACCATCTCTAATAACAGAACCGCAGCTAGGCATGGGGTGTGAAGGCAAAGCACCGGTATCTGGGTCACCGGCCACCTTAGTAACGCAAAAGATATCTGCTCAGCCAATCACAGGGCAGCAACCCAGTGCATTTAGGCAGGTATTCACGCTGAATCAAACCGAGCATCAGAACGGGGAAGAAAGGTGATTAAGGGACTTAAGAGGCTTGGCTGTTAGTAAGAATTTCAAAAACTGCTCTACTGATCTACTGGGATTTTCACATACAGCGCCATCTCTAGGGATTACAGACAAGGGTCCGAAAAAGAGAAAATATCCAGTGAGGGCAGGTCTCTGGGTGAAAATGCCTCGTTAAAAGGTCAGAGGAAAGCAAACAATAAGTCAAATAAACACCCGTTACAACCGAGGTATGCAGAAGAGCATCTCCCAGTATCTCAAAACTCCCCAAGATCAAATGAAACACACTCACACGAGTCCATATATGGGCGTGCAGACCCGCCTGCAAGTCCATATATGGAAATGTCCTGTTTCTAAGTCACATCCTGTTTCTAAGTCCATATATGGAAATGTCCCTGTGGACTGTGGTGGCCTAGTGGTTGGGGTGCTGGACGGTGGACCAGAAGGTCCAGGTTCCAGGGTCCAAAAATGCTTTTGGGAGAACTGAAACGCAGTAAAAGGCTCGAAGGGACCATGAACTTTCATTATTTAATGAAAACAAAAGTTATGAAGTTTACGTCCGTCCTCCACTTGCGAGATTATTGGCTGGCTGCAAAGCAGGAAAATCTGGATTATTACCAGAGCTAGGCTTTGGTGTTCACTATCTGATAACAACCCAAGAGTCAGAAACGCAAAAAACTCTCATATTCGGGGAATCCCACAAAAAGGATGAATAGATCTGTACTGAATATTTTTGTGAAACGTAATGCAGGCGGCCCCCAAAAGGGTCAAACCGGACCTAAAACGGTGACGAGGCGGGGTGACCCTTACAGCACTGAGGGAACGGGGTGGAATGAGGAAACATCGGGCCGTGGTTTCAGCGTTCAGAGAGTAAGCAGCCGGCGGGGGCCAAAACATCGGGGGTCTGAGCTATTTTTCTTCCCTGAGGATAAAAAATTGTTAACATCCACGTCAGTGGTTTTTCTGAGCAAAAAACACTCATCGAGGCCCCCCCCTAAAAACCACACCCTAATAAACCCCACCATTGTTTTAATTAAGCACTCAGCAGGGAAGGACCAATTTAAACAGGCTAAAATCCAAACCCTCGTTTAGGGCCGACTTGTTCAGGCGGGAGCTCGTTTGACAGGCCTGAAGATCCCTGTTCCGGAATTAATCCCAGCGGTGATTCCATGATGGAAACCGCAGTTCCATCCAGTCATTTAAATCTCATGACTACCTCGGGCTTTTTAATTATTTTATTTACCGCCGCTGTAAATAATTTAAAAAACGGCGCACAATAAAACTGGGGCAAATGGATGTTTTACCATACAGTTTTGGCAGAAGGCACCCCTGGCACAGAGGATGTTGTGCAAATCTGTGCAAAGGTTTTTTGGGTTTTACAACCTTTGCACCTTCAGGTTTAGCGTAACCACCCATTCAGGAAAGCTAAAATGGACCCTTCGGTGTGATGTGGGTCTGGGCTCAGACCCAGTTGTGACCACCCCAGGGGCCACCAGGCCCCTGGCAAAATGTGGAGGACTGTCAATCCCCAACAGGACCCTCCACCTGCCAAAAGTGGTCGGTTAGAGTTTTAGAGCAACTGAAGACAAAAAAAAACACACCCCAGGGCACCACTGCAACCCAAGTGCTGAACCACCCTGGCTCATATGTTTTTTTCCCACCTGGAGAGTGACACAAGTTATGTTATGATGCCCACCACCTGTCCTTTCTGCGATGCCGTTCTCTGGGAGGTTGGTACACCTGGGCACCGCATCCCTCACCCACCCCCCGGGGCGGCCTTCTGCTCACACCGCAAACATTTAAATACCCGCCGTGACACCCCCTGACCCACAAAACCCCCCCCATCTCTTCCAACCAGCACCAGCGCAGGGCGCGCCCAAAACCTTTACATACATTTCATTCCGGCAGGCATTCATTTGTTCCTTTCTAACCCAAAGTAAACTGAAATGTTTTTCGACAAATAAAAAAATAAATTTAGGACAAGCCCACCTCTATTGATGGGGACAGCAGGTTTTCCTCGGCGATCTCTACTGGCCGGTCTCTCCTCGGGGTTGTAAGGCAAAAGAGAGGAACGGGGTATTGTTACGCAATAATCCTCCGTTACGTCAAAAACAAATGCACACCACACAGGGTCATTGTAGAGGGGTCATAAGAAAAGAAAGCTCGGGAGACTGGAATGCCCAACTTTGTTCAAATGCATAGTCTAGAAGTGCATTTATTGGAGGGAGGCTTCTTCTAAAACTATCTGACACTACCACATACGCCCAAGTGGGCCCTTATTAGGGTTTTATTAAGACCTTAATAAAAAGGAACTTTGGTACGGAAATTTCATTTGTAAAGGGTCTTCAAACTAAGACTTTCAAAGGAGCATATATAAGGAACTTTCAAAAACGGATACGCACAGGAACGTCTAACAATAATTTAATTACAGACGGCATTTTATATTAACATTACCAGGGGAAAGGAAATTAAAATAAAGGGGGACTTGTGACTATACGCGGCATGGCTCACAAAACGTAACGGCGGGGGAAGTTTACACCATATACTGTAACCATGGCAACCTTGAGACGATTAAGAGCATGGAGAGACGCTGTGTTGTCTCAAACAACACGATGGAGCCACCCAAAGGACGTGGTCCATCCATAAACTAAACACAGCGGTGCTTTGTTTAACCGAACAAACACACAAAACACAACAAATCTTCAGGGAAACCCTGTTTTATGAAACCCTGCTAACACACACAACACCACACAAACACACACACACACACCCACACTCTATTGTATTCCACGGTACTGGCAGGTCGACATTAGGGAAAAGCCTCTTACTGACTGAAATCGACAAAAAAAAAACCCAAAAAATTTACCAGTGTATTACATAAAACATGACTGTGTTAAGACCCCCCCACAACATCCTAAAAGGAGGACTAACCCTAAAGAGAACACACACCACCACCAAAAACAACAACACACAACACCACCCCCCCCCCACCACACCACACAACCGGGAGCCAAAGGAGGCCAAGGGAACACCAGGAAACTGTGTTTGTGAGATCAAAGTCGCACAAACACACAACATTATGGACACACGTTAGACATAAAACAAAACAACTCTAACCGTTAAAGTGTGTGTGTGTGTGTGTGTGTTGTGGGTGTGTGTGTTTTATATCTTTCTTTGCATTCTTTGTCTTTTGCGTCACTAACACACACAAAAAAAAAAACAAAACTCACACACCATTATATTTTAAAAAAATATTAGCTTTATAGCCCAGTTCCTGGTAACTTTTCTCCATATGAGAGAGAAATGTGTGTGTGTGTGATGTGTGTGTGTGTGCGTGTGTGTGTGTGAACTTGATATAAAAGGGTTCATCTCTCATCATAATGCTTTCTATCAACAACCCTTCACACCTCAGGCAGTCCATCGATACGCACCACATTGGCACCATGTGCGCAGTTTTATGTGTGTGTGTGTGTGTGTGCACTTGTGTGGTGTGGAGTTGGGTGGTGGTAAAAATGGTGCTTATTGGGGAAAAGAGCCAAAAATACTCGACTCACTGTTTAATGGGGCCAAGCGCATTTTCATAGGCCCGAAAAAAGAGCACAACAACACCACACACACACCACCACCACACCCCACACCACACACCCCCACAGGATACACCAAAAAAAAAAAGCACCCATTTTAACCCCCACTTATCATGGACAAGGGAAGGCAGGGGGGGGGGTTTGGCGCCTAACCCCCACCCAAAACCCCACCGATGCGGCTTCCCCGGCACCCAGTTCCACCAGAAGGAACCGATTACCAGGGAAGGACAGGGGACACATGGCACCCACACACACACAACCACCACACAACAACCACACAACACACACAAACACACAGACACCAGGACACAGAACACCCAACACAAACCACACACACCACATACACACACAGACACAGACCACCCCACACCAACAGGACACACAACACAGACACACACAGACCCCACACACCACACCAACACACACAGGACAAACACAACAGGACACAACACCACACACACACAAACAAGACACACCACAGAACACAACACACACAACACACCACACAGACAACAGGGGACAACAGACAAACACACACACCACACACAACATAAACACACACGGGGACTACACCAAAAAAAAAGCCACCCCATTTTTTACCCCCCACTTATCCTGGAAGGGGGAAGCAGGGGAGGGTTGGGAGGCCTTTAAACTCACATCCCCGCGCCTTACCCACCCTGGCCGCACAGTAGAGGAGATTAACCCAGGCCAGGGACAGGACCATGGCCACCCACCAACAACACACACACCCACACACACACACACACACACCAGGGACACAGACACAGACCACCACCCACAACACACACAACACACCAACCACACACAGAACACACAGACACAGACAACACACCACAGGAACACACACACAGACCACAACACACAACACACACAACCACACACACAGGGACACCACCCAGGACACCACACCCACCACACACACACAAAACCACACAGGCCAACCACAACCCCCCACACACCAACCACACACCACACAGCACCACACCCACACCCCCCCCACCCAACCCACCAACACAACAACACACACAACCAGGCACAGGACCCCACCACAACACCCCACACCCCCAACACACACACACCCAAAAACCACAACCAGACACCCTACCCACCACCCCCCCGCCACCCCCGCAACACACCAACAACAGGGGCACCCCGACACGGGCACACACCAACCGACCAGCCACCCCCACACCGGCCCCACCGCACCCCGCCACACACCCACCACCACCCCACCACCAACCCAGATGACACCGGACCACACCCCACCACGCCACAACCACCACCCCAACACCAACCCCCCCCCACCCCACACCCCCCCACACCCCACCACACCCCACCACCCCCCCCACACCCACCCCCCCCACCCCCCAACACAACCACCCCCACACACCGACGCCCCCCCCCCACCCCCACCCCGCCACAACAACACCACACCCAAACCAACACACACCCCCCAAATCCACACCACAAACAACGCCAGCCCCACCCCCCCCCCCCGGGACCCCCGCCCCCGGCCCCCCCCCCCACCCGGAACCCCCAACCCCACCCCCACACCCCCCCCCCCCCCCCCCACCGCCACACACCGGGACCCCCCCCCCCCCACACCCACCACCCACCCACACCACACACCCACACCCCCCCCCCACCACACACAACCAACCACCACAACCCCCACCAACCACACCACCCCATCAAAGAGTGACCTCACCACACCTGACAACCCCCACACACCACCCCAACCCACCTCACAAACCCCCCCACACACAAACCGAGAACTGACCGCCACCCACCCCCCCCCCCCCACCCACCATAGAGTCACACTAGTAGGCCACCGCGCTATACCCCCCACCCTCAACATACACACCACCCCCCCCCCTTTTCCCCTCCCCTCCCCCTCCCTCCCGTCCTCTTTTTCCTGTTCTTCTCCCCTGCCTTCGCTCTCCTAACCCTCCCTGCCTCCACCCATTCTTCCTTCCTATCCCCCGCCCCCCCACCTAGATATAACTCACCCCCCACCGAAGTAAATAACACCATCCCACACACCCAACAACCACACACCCATGTTTCCCCCCCCCCTACCCTACACACCCCCACCCCATTCCCCCGCCCGCCCCCTACACACCAATAGACCAACCCACCACCTCCACACCCCCCCTGGTCTTCCCCTCACCCACCCCTTTTCCCACACCCTGGCCCCCCCCCTCACCCCCCCCCCCACCCCCCCCTCCCCCCCCCGGCCCCCTCCTGGGCTACTTTTACGGTCCCTCTCGCTCTGGCTTCCCCCCCCCCCACCCCCCCTCCCCTTCCCCCCCCTCACCACTGCCCATCCCCCGTCCCCTCTTTTCTGTCTTTTCCTCCCTGTCTTTTCCCTCCCCCCTTCCCTCCCCCTTCTTCTTCCCTTCCTCCCCCGTTCCCCCCTTCCCCTTCCCCTCCCCCTGTCCCTCCCACCACTTTCCTTGGCCCTTCTTCCCCCCCGTCCTCCCCTCCCACCCAAACAAACATACCCCCTGTAAAAAGGGGAAAAACATAAACAAAAGAAAATAGGGAAAATAATACCACACAAGAAAATAATAAAGAGGACAAAAAAAATTGATATTTATTTTAGAGGGAGATAGATTAGTAAAAAAAACACCAAAGGGACAAACAACAAAAACTAAAATAACAAATACAAAGAGGACAGGATAAACAATCGTTTTAATAATTAGCTATAAAAAACACCAACAAAAATTCTAAGTATTTCGGCCCCTTTTCAAAAATTAAAATTAAACATGTAATACATTTCAAAATACAAAAAAACAATAAAATAAAAAACTTAAATAAACAAAACAAAATAAAAAAAAAATAATAGGATATTCTGTTAATTAGATATTTGGAAAACAATCCCAAAACAACAAAAAACTGGGGGAATCTCCAACACCAAGTTTCCCCAACTCCCTCAACACAATCAAACCATTTAACGAGGAAACCCCCCCTTGCATATCAAAAACCTTCTTTATTTATTCCGGAACTATTAGCTTGTGGATTCGGTCTATTAATACCAAGAGTTATAAAACTGAGTTTTTGTAAACGTAAACACCACAAACTTTCCAATACTATTTAGTAGTTTAGTTATTGTCATCCACCAAAAAGAAAAAAACTCTCAATCTCACTTGTTCTTCAGGTTTACGTGGGGTGGGGCATCCCAGTTATTTAGGGCGGGGTCACGGAGTTCTCAGGGCATCTCTCGTCGGACTGACAGTTCACCACCCTGAGGGGTGTTGTGGCCATCAGGGACCCGCCCACGCCAGGGCTGGCCCTCTTCTTGAGGCCAGCCAGAAACCAGGCCACACATATCAGTGACCTTACAGGGAGAGAGAGAGAAACACGACAGAGAGACCAATGTTTGATAATAGGTTTTAAAAGGAGAGGAGGAAAGGGGTTCCCCCGAGCAAGGACAGAGAGAAGACAAAGGCATGTATGGCAGAAAGGGGACAGGCAGAATAAAAATAAAACCCGAAAACTTAAGAACCCGCCACGCGGTGGATAGTAAAAGCCAGATAGACCCCCCCGGCAGATAGGCACACGGACTACAGAGCGAGAGATAAAAGGAGTTAGGACACGTTCCAAAAAAAGATTTAATTTAAGACAGGTGTACTGGACCGACAGGTTGGCCACCAAAAACATGGACAGACAGGACAGAAAGAAGGACAGACACATATACATTGGCATTGCAGGAAAGACAGAAAAACACCACAGACAGGACGCTAAAATAGCAAAAAGGACGAGAACAAAACAGACAGAGAGTGAGAGAATACGTAGACAGGAGAAAAGAGAAGATAGATAGACAAGGAGCGAAAAACAGACCCCATTATTATAAAACACAGGAATAAAAAGACAGGGCGGACAGGTTATGTGGAACCAGGAGGACAGTAAAAATCGACAGGACAATAAAAAAAACAGACCAGACAGGTGGGAATTAACATGGCAATTCGCAGGACCCAGATAAGGAAAAGTTAAGAAACGGGCCAAAAAACAACCCCACCCCACCCCCAAATGGGACAGGCAAACAGGGAGAAACAGGAAACGTGAATCAACAGACCAGGACAAAAAACAGGATGGCCCCCACCAAGCAAACCCAACAGCGACCGCAGCCCGAGACCACCCAGGGGACAGAGGGAAGGAGTTGACAAAGACCACAGAAAAGAGGGACAGATGGACAGGATAGCACGCAGGCAGGGGGACCGAACAGGGGACAGACAGAGCCAAAAGGCACACAAAAAGACGAGATGGCCAAACAGACAGGACAGATGGCATATAAAACATGCACGCAGAGAAAGAAAAGGATGGACACAGAGTGGCAGTAAACAAGACAGGAACTGACAGTGGATGGAAAAAGACCAGAATAGGGACAGGTATGTGACCAGGAGACAGCCAAATAGACAGATACATAAACATGCATGGCAGGGAAAGACAGAAAGACAAAAGAGAGAACAGGGACAAAGAACAGAAAGGATGAGGACAGGCCAGACAGAGGAAAAGCTGAGATGGAGGGGATTGTATTAACACCCAAGCAGAGAAACAGGGGAGGGAAAAAAAAGGGAGAGGGGAAAAGAGGAGACCAAAAACAAAAGATTTTCCCAGAAGCAATGTGAGATAAAAAAAACAACTTTGAAAATTGGTGTGCCTGGTGTTACGTTTTGTTGACCACCACCTGTGTTGTGGTGGGTTGGCTGGGGGGGTTGGGGGGGGAAGAAAAAGTATGGGGGGGGGGCTGGTAGGGGAGGGGGGTTGGGAGGGAAGGGGTGTTTACAACCAAGAGTGCGTTAAACTCATAGGTGGGAACGGAATGGGAATAAAAAGTTTTTTGATCAACCTGGACCCACTGGCCATGGTGTGTTGGGTGTTGTGTAAATTGGGTGTATTGAGTGGAGGGTTGTTGGTTGTGGGACCGTGTGTTGTGTTGTGTGTATGAGCAACAACCAAACACCAAACCATCACTGACGCACCAACAAGATTAAGAAAAGAACGTTTGTTGCCAAGGGCACGTGTAGTGTTAGCTGTGTGGGGTGTGTGGTGGTGTGTTGTATGGTGTGGTGTTTATGAGTGGTGTTTGTTGCGGTGGGGTGTTGTATGAGTTGTGGTGTGTAGGTGTGGTGTGGTTGTACGGTAAACAACCAAATATTGGAGTGGTCGGTGTGGCGTGAGTGTGTGTGGTTGTAACGCTATGTGTGTTTGTGGTGTGGCGTAGAAAAACAAAACAACACAAAAATTTGTGTTGTGAGCAGGATCATCCTGATATTGGAAATTCTCAGTGAGTTGGTTTCTGGGTCAAGATTAAATATTTAATACGCTCAACACGTTCTTGTCCTGGGAAACAGGGTGTTTAGGTGTGTTTAGGTACTGAGACGCTTATGGGGTTACATCAAAAAAACTTGGTTGGATGTGGTGTTGTGCCCCCCAAAACCAACCGTGTGTGTGGTAATGTGGGTGCACCAACACCCCACCACCAATGTTGTGGAAAACACAAAAAAATGACCACAAAAACCCAATGTAACCAACATGTGTGTGTGTGTGTGCACAGGGCATGTGGTGCTCCATGTGAGGGTGCAAGACATTTAAGATCTTTTTCGGGGGATAACACAAGGATCCCCCTTTTCTAGTCAACAAAGGAGATAAACAATAAGTGTGTTCCAGCAAAATCGTACCAAAGCTAAACGTGGCAAACAAAATGTTGTGTGTTGTTGCCAAAAAAATCTGTGTGTGACACCACCTGGACTGTAGGTGATGTGTGTTGTGTGGTGTGTGTGTATGTGTAAGGTGTGTGTGTGTGCACCCACACCCACAAACTGTGTTGTGGTTTGTGTGGGTGTGTGTGTGGCCTACAGGCTAAATAAAAGCCAATTTGACCAACAACAACCCAATGCATAAAGCATAACAACCACGTAGAAACCCAGATATTAAATTTAATTAGCACCACACAACCCACAACCCACACACACACACACCAATGGGGGACAGTGAATTATTAAATTAGAGGATGCTTTTGAAAGGCACACAACTGAAAGGTCAGTTTAATTGCAGAGGGGCAGATTGCATGTGGGTGGCTACCTTACACACACCAACACACACACACACCACACACAACCCACACACCCCACCCCACCACCACAAATTTTGGCCCTATGCCCTTGGTTTCCTCCGTTGTATCACCACCAATTAACCCTTTTAAAACAAAGGATTGTGTATGTGTGTGTAAAGCAGATATACACACAACAACACACACACACACCCACACACAAACAACAAAACACGTACCATTAGTTCGTTCCCACGATCAACGATGCCACACCAAATCGACTGGAGCACACACACACACACGTACATTAGTTCGTTCCCACGATGATGCCACACACTGACTGGAGACTCCGGAGCAGTAACACTTTTCGCACCCATGGAAACTGTCTCTATGGAGATGATAGAATCCCACCTTACACCGGTCACAGTCCTCACCTTCAACATTCTCCTACAGAGAGAGACAGAGAGCGGTGTCATTTATTATTATTAACATTACTACTATTATTATATTATTCAATTAATATTCAATTAATAAAACAGATGATGGATGAGGTGTGGGTGGACGCCCTGCTGCATTTAAAGAGTCTGAGCTTCACAACACACGTCACAGTACAAACAAAGGAGATTTCTGAGAAAAAGGTTACAGAGCCACGTCTAAAGAGTTTGGACTCCCCGGGAGTATTCGATCAACGAAGCTCCCCCTAAGAGCGTAAGAGTGTGATAGTCCACGAGGTCACAAAGGAACCCAGGAAGGGTCTCTCTTGCATGGGCTAATGTTGATGCGTAAGGCTCCACCATCAGGAGAAGACTTTAATGCAATTCTCTCTTCCTACTTTTAGGACTTGTACGAGAATCCGACGATGTTTGAGCTCATATTTATGCAGAACCCGAAAAATATCTTAAGCGGTTTTACAGTCCTAATGTTATCCGTACCCCGGCGATGTGAGTTATATAAATATAGAACATGAACTCGCTTTTTGTAAAGACTCTTTTATGCCGAACATGTGTGTGTGTGTGTGTGTGTTTTGCACGTACTTCCACTCCTCCACCCAGCTCAGTAATTAGCCTGAGCCGTGTCAGAGGTGAAGCTGCCGCGTTGCCACAGGACCAATCATGCTGACTCTAATTGGCTGTATTTATACTAATTGCTCGCCACCTATAGACGTCAAAGAGATTTTTAGCGAACGCCTCGACCTCCGATCTCGCCCGTACCGAGCGAGGAAAGCGCCGGGCCATTATTCCTCCTTAACTTTTGGTTTAATCTGGTTTAATAAGCGCTGCAGGACCTGCTGCCTCTGAAAAGCCTCGCCACAGTACGCTTTCTTTCCACAAAAGCACAGCTTTAAGGTAACATAACGTAACAAACCAGTGCTCTAGTCATCTTAAGCTCCCATAACGTAACTGGAGTTTATTTTCACGAGAAAACTGCGCAAACAATAGTATAAATGCCTCAGAGATGAACCCGAGTGAAAGACTGCTTGGAATGATACGACCTTACAGTCGTGCCTGCTTGCGTGTTCTCTCGTACCTTACACACACACGGTAGCTGGCAGGGGTCCTGATTAACACTGCCCTCTGAGCTACAGTTGCAGCGCTGGCACTCCGGGAATCCCGTGTAGCCGAATGCACACCTGTCGCACCTCTCACCTGCGAAGCCCTGCCTACAGCGGCACGAACCGGCAGCCAGCCCTGTGTGGGAGTGTGCAGAAAAATGTGTGTGGACAAAGCATTTTGAAGGACAGGTACAAGGTGAGTGCTGTCCAGGTGAAATACTATATGGGCCGGGCATCACACCAGGACAGGGTGCCAGTCCTAATGCATGTCTTCAGTAATAACCCTAAGGACTCACCTGGGCTGGCCTGACTTTCATCAGGTACGCAAACCGCAGACGCCGAGCCCTCTGGGTCGCATGCGCAAGGTCTGCAGGGTCGAGGGTCGTCTGGACTCACCTGAAACAGGTAGATTACACCATGAGAGCAACAGAAATATAAGAGAAAAGAAAAGAATCTGAAGCGTGCAGACTCACCTCGCTCGGTCGGTAGTAACCAGAGACGCACGACTGGCAGTTAATTCCGGCCGTGTTGTCAGAGCAACCGATACAGACTCCGCCCCCTTCATATTCACCGCGAACGTTTAAACTCAGCTTGGCGTCAGCGACTGTTTGATTATAGTAGCACTCGTCCGATTTACCATGGCAGTTACACTCTAAGACAAACAACAACAGGAAAATTGTTCATATGAACAATAACAAGAATATTTGTTTGTTTATTCATGTTTAGAACTCTTTGGTTTAAATAAGAAGCGTTTTGTCTGGAGAAGGGGGGACTCTGCATTCCAGTATAAGAACCTTATCTTAGCTGTGAAACGTGGTGGTGGTAGTATCATGGCTTTGCGGAGGAATATGAGAACATACAAACTCCACAAGGACAGGCACAGAGAGCCTTGTTCCAGCAGCAGTAATAGTAAAGCATCAATAATAACAAGAATAATAATAATAATATTGGAAAAAATAATAATAACAATATTGATACTAATAAAAATAACAATATATAATAATAATAATAATTATAATAATAATGATGATAATAATAATAATTATTATCTTCATTATTATTATTATAGTATTGATAATAATAATAATAATAATAATAATAATAATAAACACTAACAATATAATAATAATAATAATAATTATTATTTTTTTATTTTATTATTATTATTATTTTTATTATACTAGTAATAATGATATCACTATAATAGTAATTAGATAATAATTATATAATAAGAATTGGATTTCTCTGGGTTGGACTGCAGTGGTATTGCTGCTTTATTTAACAGTTGTGGATTTCTTACTCTCACAGACATGGCGGGTGAGGAAGGTTCCGGCCATCCAGGGTTTCTGGTTGTAGCCTGGACAGCATCGATCGCAGCTCTCTCCACATGTGTTATGCTCACATTCACAACTCAGTTTCTAATACACACACACACACACACACAAGAACAAACAACTGAACAATTTACACTCGAATGTTCTACTGTAGGATTCAGCAAAAGCTCAGTATTAGGAATGGTGCATTAGGGGTCTGAGTTATGACTGAGGGAGTGTGTGATCACCTTGGTGAGCTGGTTGAGAGGGCAGGCTTTGGCGTGGCCGTAGCAGATACACATCCCTCCTACGGATATGTCTTTAATAGAGTAATAATACTACAGCAGAGACACAAAACACAGAGAATTACAGATTTGCCATTTGATGAATGACAATTTGTACATTTACATTTATTTAATGTGAAAAAATATCACTGTTCCTTTTAAGGTCTAGACTAAAGAATAAAGTTTCCCGGTGCAGAAACGCTGCAATCACCCCAGACGTCGTGTATCACGTCCCTGCCCGCGTACAGAGTGCTGCTATAGAAAGAAGTTACTGAGTACGGTAATGCTATTTCCATCTTGATTGTTTCTCATGTACCTCATCTACTGTGGCATCAGCTTTCTAAGGTGTCCTGATCACTGTCATCCTGTCTCGATGCAGATTTCTTGCCTTCTGTTATGTTTAACACTTGGGCCAAAAATATTCGTTCACCTCCAGGATTTTATTCCCATCATTTACGTTCCATTTGAGAACATCAAAAACAGATTTATTTTTGGGGGACTACTACTATTACTACTAATAAAAATATATTAATAATAATAATAATAATAATAATAATAATATTAAAAAAACAATATTGATAATAAGAAAAAATACTATATTATATTAATAATAATAATAATAATAATAATAATAATAATAATTTAATTATTGTTGTCATTATTATTATTAGTAGTAGTAGTAATAGTAACAGTAGTAGTAGTAATATGCTATTAATAATACTACTTTAATAATAATGATATAATTACTTTCCTTCAAGGATGGGCCTTGTGTAATCCCAGCTTCTCAGAGAGAATTTGTTCAACTTCTTTTTTCGCTATTAAAGATTTTAATTTTAAAAGCCGGCATGAGCGCCCGCTAGAGGGCGTTTCTGCAGTAAGACGTTAAAACGCTGAGATTGGATTCTGCCAAATGAATGAATAGTCTCTAATCCATCTCTAATGCATAAACAGCAGCCACACGTCTTATAGCGTTATAAAGAAAAAGGGCGCATAATAAACTAAACCCCGACACCAAACAAAACAAGTCCCATTTTCAGACACATGATCACCCAGGACGGGCCGTTCCCCTGCGCAGCTCAGTACAGTAACGATATCAGAGGCATCAGCGGAGCCATAAAATCAGAAAACCCATGGTAACTTTATTGCCGTCTGGATGTAAGAGCTTTATCACCGAGCAGACGCGTAAAAAATTGATTACAGACATCGCTGTAGGGAACGTAATCTAATATGAACCTTTTCAGAAAACGAATTTTGCAAACGTTATGAAATATGACTCTAGTATCGTTTACTACGCTGGGGGTGTACAGGGAACGGTCCGAAAAAGAGAAAATAGCCAGTGAGGCCAGAGCTCCGGCTGGAAATGCCACGCTGATGCCAGGCCGGTTCGAGCTGATAGAAAGGGAATGGGAAGTCAAATAACCACTCGTTACAACAACTCTCTGAACACACAACATGTTGAACCTTGAAGCGGATGGGCTACAGCAGCAGAAGACCACACCGGGTGCCCCTCCTGCCAGCTAAGAACAGGTAACTGAGGCTACAATTCACACGGGACGACAGAAGACTGGAAAAACGTCGTCTGGTCTGATGAGTCTCGATTTCTGCTGCACAGATCCATCTTGCCTTGTACCAACGATGTAATGGTGGGGGGTATTATCTTGGCACACTTTGAGCCCCTTAATACCAACCGGGCATCGTTTAAACCCCACAGCCTCGCTGAGTATTGCCGCTGACCCTGTGCACCCCAGTGTACCATCTACTGACGGAACCCTCCAGCAGGAACAGTGTGATTATTGATATGATACGGATCAAAGTGTGTGCGTGTGTGTGTGTGTGTGTGTGTGTGTGTGTGTGTGTGTGTGTGTGTGTGTGCGTGCGCGAAACAGAAGGAGCCGATTTCTTAATTACGGAGCGATTTTTAATCAAAGCCCATCTGTCTAACACAGAGTCTCATAATCCACATGCTGGCCTCAGCGGGGCTTAGGAACAGCCAGGTGTGTGTGTGTGTGTGTGTGTGTGTGTGTGTGTGTGTGTGTGTGTGTGTGGGGACATCGTCTACCCGCTTTCATCCCTGGCCAGGTGTGTGTGTGTGTGTCTGTGTGTGTAATTAGGCCAGCAAATCAGTCTAACACACAGATACAGCACAAATGACCTGAAGGAACTGATTATATTAAACATACGACGTTTCTTAAGTTACGAATTATTTAAGAAAGTCTCTATTTACTACAAACTCAACACTGCCGCCGTCTCTTATCGAGGAACACTCGGTGTGTGTATCGGCACGCTCGCGTGTGTGTGTCGCTCATTATCGCCTCTACAGCTTTCAGTCAGTAAGAACATAACGTTTAGGGCTTATGCCACTCTAGAATGCCAGGCGCTCGGGTGGCACTGCGGTCTAGCTGGGTCAGGCTGAACACGCAGATGATGTGATGTTCTGTATCTGAGGGAGGGGAGGATACCCCAGATTGACCTGCTATGACTTGCTGCCCCATAGGTGCCACGGCCCCCAAAATCCTGCCTAGGGTTGAAACGTGAAAAAACCACGAGTTTTTTGCCCCAATTTGATCCTGCCCAATTTCTCTCTCAAGAGTCCAGGCTGTGGGCATAACCCGTGCACAGAGAAAGGAGGGGGCAGTCAAATGCCAGCGTGTGCCCATGTAAAACTCTGGGCTGCTAACTGCTCCTATCTGAACTCCTGAATTTAATTAAACAACAAAAGAAGCACAAAGATTCAATTTTGGTTGTGGAAATCTGACGACAATTGACAGAAAATCACAGAATCCTTTGACAAGGTCGTTTAAATCTTTAAACTTCAACCAGGGAGGTTTCTTCATTTCTAGAAGTTCTGCCGACAAAAACAACGCAAGCGACTTACAGAACCATAACATATAGAAAAAAACTCTGATAATTACAGAGCCTGCAGTAAACCACTGATTATAAGAACAGTTTTCTAACAATTAGCTATAAGTCTTAGCCGATAAAACCCAAACCTCCAGCCTCCACATCATACCCACCCTCCTGGTGACGATGGGGTCGACCTCCCGAGGGTCGTTGATGGTGAGGGTCATGAGGTCTGCATTCAGCGTTCGTATCCGGAGGAACCTGAAGCGGATGTAGCGGGCGGTGGTGAAGCTGAGGAGGGTTGGAGAGGGGTCTTCAGCACTGGGACGCCCATTTATCAATGAGGTGTGGATCTGAAACGGGAAAGGACAGACGTGAGGAATGGATGGATGGATGGAAAAGTTAGGGATGGCCTTTTTGCAGTGAATGAAGAAGAATGGACAGATGAATGGACCAATCGGGGTTAGATAGTTGGGTGTACAGTTTAATTGGTGATGATGAAGAATGGATTGTGGGATGGATGGATGAATAGATGGAGGAAGGGAGAGAGGATAGGTGTTAGATTGTGTAGTTTTTTGGTTGAGTGAAGAATAAGGGATAGGTGAACTGTAGAACAGATGAATGGATGAAAGGATGGATGGATGAGTGTTTTGTGTCTAAAATAGGTGTGCATGAATAGATGGATGGAAGTTAGATTGTTGGGTGCATTGATACATTTTGACATTTTGATACATTCAGTGGGTTGTGGGATGGATGGATAGAGGATGGATGTTAGGTTGATGGTTGGATGGATGAAACGATCAATGATGGATGGATAAATGGATGGATGAATGGATGAATGGATGGATAAATGGATTGATCGATCGATGCTTGGATGCATAGGATAACTGTTGATGAAGATGAATGGGTTGTGGGATGGATGGATGGATGGGTTGACGTTAGATGGATGGATGGATGGATGTATGGAGGCACAAAGGTAGGAGTGACCATGTTTTGTTTTGGGGGGGAGGGTGGAGTGAAGAAGAATGGATGGATGGACTGATAAGAGGAAGGGAGAGAGGACAGGTGTTAGATTTTGTTGTTTTTTTGGTTGGGTGAAGAATGGATAGATGAACAGAAGGACGGATGAATGGATGAAACGAGAGATAGTTGGATGGATGGATGGATGGATGCATGTTTTGTGTGTAAATTATGGGTGAGATTTATGTATGAATAGATGGATGGATGTTAGATCGATGGTTGGATGGATGAAATGATCAGTGATGAATGGATAAATAAATGGATGAAGAAGAATGGGTTGTGGGATGAATTAGTTAGATTGTGTTGTTTTTTGGTTGGGTGAATAATGGAAGGGTGTTAGATGGTTGGATGCAAGGATGGATAAATACCCAGTCCACACCTTCTTATTTAGTTTTCATTTAGAATAAGGAGAAATGGATGGAGGTAAAGCTGAAGGCATTAATGACTGAATGGCTGCATGACTGATGGATGATGGAGGGATGATTTCTGGATGGATGTGTATGAAGGACAGACAGGCAGAGGAAGAGACGAGTGGATGAAGAAAAGGTGGATGTATGGGTGGATGCAGCAGAACAGCTTACAGTGAGTTGTGAGCTGTCTGTGGTTTATTTCGAGACTGCAATAATTCAGTCCTGACTTTGCGTTACTCGTCACTGTGTAAGTGTGTAGTTGTGTAGTTGTGTAGTTGCGTTAATGCCTCTGTTTTTTGTGACTCGTCTGATATTAGCGATGACACACGGCTCTGTTATTCTGCGCTAATGATTATTGCTAATTACCCACTGTGTGAGTTTCTGCTTCTCGTGTTGGTGCAGGAATCAAATCGAGCTCTTTGCTCACCACCCACCTCCCTCATTATCTCTTTATGGTTTACGAACACACACACACACACACACACACACACACACACACTCTCAAACTGTAGACAGAACTTGTCACTAACCTAAGAAAGCCTCTACTACTCTATGACAACTCGAAGACATTCTTCAGAGCTGACAGGCTTTCAGAGGGGGCATCACTGACTGAGAGAAGCAGGATGGGCGTTTGGGTCGTTCGGACCCAGCTGGTAGGGGATGCTGGGAGCAGTGGTTTTATGGGGGCACACACACACACAGTGAACAGGCTCCAGACGGCCCAGACAGACCCAAGTCAGCCATATGTGCAGTACATCCTGTGGCAGGACTTCCAACTGGCATTTTTCAGGAATGTCTCCACCAGACTGTAACACCTACGTGGCCTGTCCGGTTGCCAGATATACGACCAATCGAGCATTTATGGGACCAGTTGAGATGCCAGCTTTAGCGACCTACGAGTGTGGAGGATCTACAGACCCAGGTGTAACACCCAGGTGTGGGACATGTGGATGCCTCCATGACCAACCGTGTCTCATCTTGTACCCAGGCTAGAGGCGACCTAACAGGGTAACTAGGGCCTCCTTTCATTTCAGTGTACAGGTTTCCCCAGCAAGCTTTCGCTCTAATATTGTAATCACTTACACACAGCATCGTTACATCCACACAGATAAAGTTTGGATTCCAACAACTCCTTCTTAGTGACGTCTTGATGCATGCTCAATAATCCAGGTAAGAAAATCCCAGAAGTTGAATCTGTTCATCTGGACATAGATTTTGTTGGAGAAACGTTTCGTCACTCATCTAAGTGACTTCTTCAGTCTCAGCTAGTTGGAAAACTGGTCCACCCCAAGGATCGGGTCCTCCAGCACAAACAGAGTAATGTAGGGTACGCTGTTAAGTGCCAGGAGAATTGCCAGGAATTGTACATTGTTTGGGAAACCAAACAGCCACTGGTGAAACGGATGGCACAACATAGAAGAGCTACCTCATCAGGTCAGGACACCCACCTACAGGCCAGTGGACACTCTTTCAAGGATGAAGACGTGCAGATCCTTCATAGGGAGGAACGATGGTTTGAACGCGGAGTAAAAGAAGCCATTTTTGTAAAAAGGGAACGTCCATCCCTGAACCGAGGAGGGGGCCTCAGAGTACACCTCTCACCATCTTACAACAGAGCCATTGCAGCCCTTCCCCAATCCTGTGTGAATGGCACACGTGGCCATTGTCGTTAATGGCTATGTCAATCTGCATATTAAGCTGATCACTGGTCCCATTGTTATGTAATGGTGCTGCTACCAGTCATTATGCAACGTGCTGTATATAAGATTGGGGAAGTTTTCCAACTGCTGAGACTGAAGAAGTCACTTAGATGAGTGACGAAACGTTTCTCCAACAAAATCTATGTCCAGATGAACAGATTCAACTTCTGGGATTCTTCTTAGTGAGTAATTTTTTTATCAATGAGTGTAGATAATGGCCAAGGTCTCGTCCACAGGACCAAAAACGCAAAGCGAGGCTCGTCCCCATAACATAACAGCTTTTTACAGTATTTCTCACCTTCACTTTTTTATTCAGAGTGAAATTCTGTACACTCTGTTTTTTTTTCTTTGCCTCCTTCTCAGCCGCGCTTAATTCGATCCCGTCTGAATAATAACGCTCATGCTAATCTAGTGCCGCCTTTTGCTCAAGGCCTGAGATCTGATCGCAGCCACGCTCGGCACAAAGCCGGCGACCTCTCCGTTCTGCACATTTTGCACTTTCTTTGTCGTTCCTCCAGCATTTTTTTTTCTTTCTTTCATTTCCCCGTCCTTGCATTTCCCGTGCCTTTCTCATCAAAAACCTGTTTTTTTCTCCTCACAAAGCACCAATCACTCTGTCCTCCGCGAGAAATGAGAGAAGGAAGGAAAGCAATGTTTTTTTTCTCCTCCTGTTGGTAAATTTCACCTCAAACAGCCTATTTCGGGTTTAGTCATTTCTACGGCGTGAATGGAAATGCTTCACATACTCAAGCAAACATCCTCGCCCTGCATTTTTAACGTTTTTATGTCGCCGAGTGCCAGAGATGCCACTCGTTCGTCTATCCAGCCTCTTTGTCCCGTGTCATTATGGGTAAAAGGAGCTCCTTCTTTCATTTCCTACTTCGAAATTCTCTCCTTTTTTTCCCTCTCCGTGAAGATTTGATAACTTTATAAAACCAGAGATGGATGGTTAGTCGAAATGATTTGATTCGATTCCTCGTTCCTGCATACATTAGGGCTTCCTTCATTGCGGACGCTCCTGCATTAAAATGTAAGACAAATTGCTTCCGGATGTGAGCAGAAATCTAAATTAGCATGGAGAATTCAAACGGCAGGACGATCCCTGAGCCGCTCTGAGCTCGGGGCCCCTGAGCGAGGCTCCCAGCTGCTCGTCTCAGCCCCGGTGGCGAGAGGTTAGAAGTGAAGAAATGCAAAGCTAATGTAATCACTTACCTCGCCGTTCTCCAGAGGCTGGATCTTGGAGTAAAAGGACGTACAGATGACCTCATCGTCGCGGCGGTACGCTGGAGGTCCTTTCCTCGGGACGACGTCGAAGCGCGTGATGCATTCGGTGTCCGTGATGGCGTAGTACTGCCACGGCATGAAGCTCTCCCCGTCCAGAGATCGCTCCAGGGCCCAGTTCCCGGGCCGGGGAGAGTTAGCGGCCTTCAGAATGACGTATGCTATCTGGAACACCTGAGGAACAGAGACGTTACGAATCAACGGCTAAACACTTTATTTAATGGACTGTGATACTCTGGAGTACGTTAGTGTCTGATGGACTGTTTTGGAGTTATATGGCGTGTGTTGATGTTTGATGGAGTATGGTGTATAATGATTCCTGATTTGGATGGTTGGTGTTTATTGATGCCTTATTAAGACAGTTGTTGTTTTGTGGTTTTACTGTTGCCTGATGTTTACAGTTGGTGTTTGATGGTGTTTTTAATTACTGAAGGAGATGATGTGTGATTCAGAGAGTGTATGGCTATGCCTGACTTAGACTGTTGGTGTTTGATGGTGTTTATTGATTCCTGATGGAGGCAGTTGGTGTTTGATGGTGTTTATTGATGTCTGATGGAGGCAGTTGGTGTTTGATGGTGTATATTATGACGACAGTTGGTGTTTGATGGTGCCTGATGTAGAAGGTTTAGTAACCCCTGATTTTGATGGTTGGTGTTTGATGGCATATATTGATGCACGATGGAGACAGTTGAGGTTTATTGATGGCTGATGATGATGGTTAGTGTTTGATGGTGTATACTGAGCCCTGACTTGGATGGTTGCTGTTTGCCGGTCTATATTATGGAGATGGTTTGTGTTTGATGGTGTATATTATGGAGACAGTTGGTGTTTGATACTGTATTTGGTGTTTGATACTTGTTTGTCTGTCTGAAGGAGACAGATGAAGTTAGATGGCGTATATTGATCCCTGGTGGAAAAGGTTGGTGTTTGATGGTGTATACTGATGCCTGATGGAGAGGATTCGTGATTTGGAGGGTGTGTAGTAATGCCTGATGTACACGGCTGGTGTTTGATGGTGTTTATTGAACGTACTGTACGTGTACTGAAATGCATTTCAAATAAAGAACACACAGGAAATGTCAGAATGAATTCAAAAGTATTTCAAACAGATTTAAACCAGGCTTTATTAAAAAACAGCCGCTCAGATCTTGACTTTGTGTGTGTGTGCAGCGTCACAGAGAGAGCGAGGCTTTTCACCGAAAAGAAAAAAAAAGAGGATCAGGAGAAAGGATCGGGTACGAATAGACCTGCAAAAATAAAGGATAAAAAGAGACGCAACGGTTTCCCATGTCCTCCTCTGGCCGTGTCTATTCAGTGAGGAACACCCGCGGGAGAGGTGATGGAGTTACACTGCTGCCGTACAGGTGTGTGTGTGTGTGTGTGTGTGTGGGAGATAGGTGTCCTGTAGCATGGTGCTTAGGGGCAGAATGACATTCCAGTCAGGCCTCAAAAAGAAAAAAGAAAAGAAGCAAGACGTTGGCCTTTCTTTAGTTGCCTTACATAAAACCGAGTTCAGGTCAAAGAGTGAAAAACAGACTCGCATCTCTCTCGATGGCTAAAGTTTTATTTTCCTCCCACTGTTTCCCTTTGTCACTTTTTATATACGAACAATCTGTAACGACTCATCCGCCAAAAATGCCCAAACTCACCAGTGAGGTCACATTTTTAACATAACAGCAAATCTGACGTGGTTTGCCTGAGCTCCTATTTTAAAGCTGACAGTTTACTGGCTGAGACTGAGGGAGGGGAGGCTGGTCAGAGGATCATTCTTCCATCTTTTCATGTACAATCCAAGCAGCTGAGGCTGGCTGCCAGGTCGTCCAGTCACCAGACTCCTGATCCGGATGGTGATCGGGATATTCACAATCTGAACCGCTTTTGGCGTTTTTGACTTCTTCGGACCTAAAGACAGAGCGTTTGAAGCTACAGTGGGTGTGCTTGAAAGTTTGTGAACCCATTCAGAATTTTCTGTTTTTCTGCATAAAATATGACCTAAAACAATCATCAGATTTTCACACAAGTCCTAAAAGTAGATTAAAGAGAACCCCAGTTACACAAAATGAGACAAAATATTATACCTGGTCATTTATTTTATTGAGGAAAATGATCCAATATACATATTAGTGAGTGGCAAAAGTATGTGACCCTCTGCTTTCAGTATCTGGTGTGACCCCCTGTGCAGCAATAACTGCAGCTAAACGTTTCCTGTAGCTGTTGATCAGTCCTGCACACCGGCTTGGAGGAATTTTAGCTCATTCCTCCATACAGAACAGCTTCAGCTCTGGGATGTTGGTGGGTTTCCTCACATTAGCTCCTCGCTTCTGGTCCTTCCACAACATTTCCATTGGAGTAAGGTCAGGACTTTGACTTGGCCATTCCAAAACATGAACTTTATTTTTCTGTAACCATTCTTTGGTAGAACGGCTTGTGTGCTTAGGGTCGGTGTCTTGCTGCATGACCCACCTTCTCTTGAGATTCAGTTCATGGACAGATGTCCTGACATTTTCCTTTAGAATTTCTCTGATATCACTTCAGAATTCATTGTTCCATCAATGATGGCAAGCCCGTCCCGCCCAGATGCAGCAACACAGGCCTAAACCATGATACTACCACCACCATGTTTTCACAGATGGGATAAGGTTCTTATGCTGGAATGCAGTGTTTTCCTTTCTCCAAACATAACACTTTTCTTTTAAACCAAAAAAGTTCTATTTTGGTCTCATCCGTCCAAACAAAACATTCTTCCAGTAGCCTTCTGGCTCGTCCATGTGATCTTTAGCAAACTGCAGACGAGCAGCAATGTTCTTTTTGGAGAGCAGTGGCTTTCTCCTTGCAGCCCTGCCATGCACACCATTGTTGTTCAGTGTTCTTCTGATGGTGGACTCATGAACATTAACATTAGCCAATGTGAGAGAGGCCTTCAGTTGCTTGGAAGTTACCCTGGGGTCCTTTGTGACCTCACCAAATATTACACGCCTTGCTCTTGGAGTGATCTTTATTTTCCAACCACTCCTGGGGAGGGTAACAATGGTCTTGAATTTCTTAAAACAGTAAAACAGGGTGCCCACTCACACCTGATTGGCATCCCATTGACTTAAAACACCTGACTCTAATTTCACCTTCAAATTAACTGCTAATCCTGGAGGGTCACATACTTTTGCCACTCACTAATATGTAATATTGGATCATTTTCCTCAATAAATAAATGACCAAGTATAATATTTTTGTCTCATTTGTGTAACTGGGTTCTCTTTATCTACTTTTTATCTGATGATGTTTTGGGTCATATTTATGCAGAAATATAGAAAATTCTAAAGGGTTCACTAACTTTCCAGCACCACTGTACCTGAGTGTTAGCCAGCTGACAGATTGCAGCGTGTGGACGAACAGAAGTTTGGGATCCTGCTTCTGACAAACCGAGGCGTTTAATTGGACGGTTGAAACTGATGACAGACGAGCAGATGCACGAGCACATCCAGACATCCTTTTTAGTAAAAAAAAAAAAAGATGCAATAAATCCTTAAGCCGGAGAACTTCTTCAGGAGCGTCCAAACCGCGTCTGTCTTTAGCAACCGAAATGTGGGACGTTACGCTGGAACAAATCCAATCCAACATGAGGCAGTGTTAATTTCATCAATGAACATTATGATGAAAAATATTCGTTGACGACCGATTTTTCACAACGAGAACAAGACGAGGACGAAATAAAAAGTAACATTTAGAAATGAGAACAATGATGAAATGCGTTACACTTTTTTCTACCCAGGTATCACTCTGCACCAGGGCTAGGGTTACAGTCAGAGCTACAGAACATATGAGGCTGAAGTGTCCACATACTTTTGGCCATGCTTTAGTTCATCTAACGACATTCTGTATCGGCTGTTTGAACTCTAAAGCAAAAAAATAGATAAAATCGATAAATGCCATTTCTTCTAAAGAAGGTGAAGGCGTCGATACTCGCTGTTCCACCTTCACATCTCACCTGTTCTAAAAATACCGAGTCTCATTAGCTTTCAATCTGTCACATAATTACACCAATTAGCCCTCCGGTGACCTCGCTGTTCGGCTCATCTGTGATCAAAGCGCAGAAAGAAAAGAAATATGATATTTGTGGCAACAATTAAAAATATCTTTAGACTGATGTTTATAGAGCTGTAATTTCTCCCTGTTTTATTAAAACCACTCCATCAATGCCTGTGTCTGTCCGGGAGGCGTGGCCTTTGGACCTCCTTACGTGACGTGGGCGTGGCCTTTATATATCTATCAACTGCTGTGAAGGGGTGTGGCCTTTGTATCCAAACTTGTAAGTGACTAGGGTGTGACGTTGAGTGATCAGATCCTTTGTATACGTTCCTATTCCACAGTCAAGGGAGCGTGGGTAAGTAAAGTGGGCGTGACCTTATTTCTAGTGGGTGTGGCACAGGTGTGTCCTTGGTTAAAAAACCTGTGTTTAACATGTCAAGCCAAGTAAGTGCAGCCTGACCTTATATGTCCATCGCATTAAAGTGGGCGTGGTCTTTGTACCTGTACCTGTACCTGTCAATCCAGGTGTAGGAGGCGTGGCCTTAAGTAAAGGATACTTTCTGAACATACAGAGTAAAGGGGGTGTGACCTTGAAAAATGGCATGTGAAAATATGAAACCTGACTGTAAAAGTAAATTAGGCTATAAGTGTGTGTGTGTGTGTGCGTGTGTGTGTGTGTGTGTGTGCATGTGTGTGTGTGCGTGTGTGCGGTTGTGTGTGTGTGTGTGTGTGTGTGTGTGTGTGTGTGTGTGTGTATGTATATTTGGGCTACAGGCTACAGAGAATGGAGAGTAATGACCCACTATCGCCGTCCACAGCACACAAGAGCAATGGGACACACACAATTAATGACTGTGTGTGTGTGTGTGTGTGTGTGTGTGTGTGTGTGTGTGTGTGTGTGTGATTATTCAAATTTCCACCTCAGTGCCAGCCTGAGGATAACGAGGGGCGCTGATGCCATGGCCCATAAAGCAGCATTATCACATGCCCACACACACACACACACACACACACACACACACACTTTCTGACAGGAATGAATAAATAAACTGAATAAATCATAACGTTCTGTGTGTTCCAGTCTTTCCATGGCTGCATCCCAAATCACACCAGACCCCCAATCAGGTGAATAACACTCCACCCTGGAAAGGTTCCAGTTCCATTACTAATGGTTCCAGCACCAAAGCACCAAAGCAAACGTTCCAGATACATCACTAAAGCTACGTAGTTCCAGCAGCAAAATGTCCAGGTCACTTATAGTACCAAAGCTACGTATTCAAAAGTCAAAAATCCAAGTTCCAGGACCAAAAGTTCCAGTTCTAGTACTAAAGGCTCCAGTTGCAGTACCAGTTCCAGTAAAGGGTTAGTTCCACTACCAAAGGTTACAGTCCTGGTACCAAAGCTACATACTGCAATGTTAAAGGTCCAGGATCCAGAGCTACAGGTTCCTGTTTGTAGGGTATTTGTTGTTTGTTGGTTTCACAGCTGGATGACTGGAGCAGATGTTCGGGCTTAGCTTTAGACAGGTGAGGAGCTTCTCCAGAGTCAGTGCAGTGTAATACGGAACAGAAGAGCATCACATAGTGGATAAGGCCGGTACTGCACTGTGGAACGTTTAGTGGCAGTATCAGAGAGGAAATGACACGTGTGACGAATTTATTATTCTAAGAGCCCTCTCTTAGAACAGACACACACACACACACACACACACACACACACACGACGGTGATGCTTTACATCTGATTTCTGGCCGGTCCCTTACGCTGGGGACGAGACATGACGGCTGTGCAGCGTTTAATCGCCATGGTGACAGGCTGCCGGGGGCCAGTGATGAGAAGATGGAAAACGGCACTCAGCAACATGACAGATCACACACACACACACACACACACACACACACACACACACACACACACACACACACACAGCTTAGCCTTCTTTCTCCTCTTTTTTGTGATATTTTTCTTTTCTTTTTTATTCTGCCTACACTTGACTGTTTTTGCCTTTTCTTCTTCTTTCTTTTATCTTCTTGTTAACTCTTCTTTTCTTTGTGATCTTCTGTGTCTCTATTACTTCTTACTTTTCTTATAATATTTTTCTTTTACTTGTTCATCTCCATTTTTCTTCCTTCATGTTCCTTTCTTCTTCTCTTCTTTGCTTTTAGTTTAACCTTCTAACTTTTCTTTTCTTTCTATTTTGCCTCCTCCTATCCTAAGCACCTCCCTCTGAGTGTATTCTTTTGTTGTTTTTTCTGTGTTGTTCCTTTTCTCTTTTTCCTAACTGTTCTTTTTTCTAGTTTCCATCTTAATCTTCTTCTTCATCACTGGTTTTGCTTCTCTGGTTTCACGTCTTGATCTTTTTTTTGGTTTTATCCTTTTCAAACCTTTTTCTTCTGTCTTTTTCTCATGTTCCTTTTCCTGTCGTCTCTTTTTTTCCTTTTCTTCATTTTTCCTAGTTGTTCTTTTCATTTATCTTCCATTTTATGTGGTTAGTTTTTTTTTCTTATTATTGTTGTCTTATTGTTCCCTTTTCTTGTCTTTTTCTGCCTTATATCTATTTTGAATTGTTTTTTTTTGTACGGTGTCCAAAATGCAATTGTATTAGATGGAAGAATAAACAGAACACAAGTCGGTTTATATTTTAATTGTTTTTATGTTTATTTTTCCTTCCTTGTCTTTTAGAAACATTAATTTCTACTTATTGTTCTTCAACCTCAACATTGTCTTCTTCTTCTTCTTCTTCTTCTTATTATTATTTTATATCTATTCATTTTAATTCCTCTTCTTATTGATCTCTTTTTTTCTTGACGTTCTGCTTTTCTTTAGAACGGATAAGAAATGAGATGGTTTTACTTTTTAAACCAAAATACACATTTTTCTTTGGGATAAATGAAGCTTGAGTGTTTCTCACATTGCTCCATCACTGCAGGTCGGTTTGACCTCTCTCTCTCACACACACACTCTCACACACACTCTCTCACACACACACACACACACACACACACTTTGCATGCCTATATCCCTTTCACCGGTAGCAGTTCCGTGCTATGGGCTCTGCGGCGTGCCGGGGTCGCTCTAATGGACTCTGCACCATGTGATCCGCTTTATTAAGCCGGTCTGCTTTTGTTTCCTCAGCGAAAGTAAAATGAAACAGATCTTTTTCTACACGCTTACTTCTGCAGATGATTCCACGTCATCTGTGCAGCTGATTAAAAAAATAACAAACTGGTTCCTCCAATAAAGCGAACCTGCCCGTGTTCCAACAGTGTGCCAACAAATTTAAAATAAATAAATAAATAAAAAGCGACTCGATCGATGCGGGATGTAATTTCCATTTTGGCTGCAGGTCCCCTGTCAGACTGCTCCTGTCTAATAAAGTTAACTTCAACAAACCCCAAAGAAGTCCGAGCTCACACAGCGGAGCCCGGGCTGAGGGATAAGGCCTCTGTGATCCATCTTTCACGGAGTGTACGTTAAAAGGGGTGTGTCTTTAGAAATCGTGTCCAGTCAGATGTGTTTGCTACAGCTGGACTCACATGAGGGTACAGAAACGTCTCAGCGATGATCGAAAGGAATGGGAGGAACCCAGAGCTCAATTTCAGGGGTCGGAGCAAAGTGTCTGAATACTTATGTCCATGCAAAATTGTAGTTTTATTAAAAAATCAGTTTAATAAATGTGCAAACATTTCAAAAATGATGTTTTCACTTTCTCCTCCTGGGGTATTGAGTGCAGACTTTTTTTTTTAGCACAAGGTTGCAACCTAACAAAATGTATAAAAGAGTAGTATGGCAGAAAAGAGCGTTTAAAATAACTTGGGAACTTAAAGCTCAAACTCAAATAATCCTCTCCGTTTGGCTTTTTTTTTTGGCTTCTTTAGCGACGGGTTTGGGATCCGACGCACCCCTGTACTAACCTGCTGCAGGTCCAGCGTGATGGTGACGTAGTGGTAGTCCATGCCGTTCATTATGCTCGGGCTCTGCCACCATCTGTTGGTCCCGTCGATGGCGTACTCGATGGGGTGGCGCTCTGAACATCAAAGGGGAAGCCGAAAGATCAAAGGAAATGTTTACATTGCAAATGATTCTATTAAGCAACGGCGCTATGTGAGCAAACGCACGAGTGCTATTATTAATGCCATGACATGACAGCGCGTGTGTGTGCGCGTGTGTGTGCGTGTTTTGCGTGTGTGCGTGTGAGTGTGTGTATGTGTGTGTGCATGCGTGTAGTAGAGAGTAGCGCACTCATCTGCTCTCCACATGCACTGCACGGTCACGCAAGCACACATCCGTCACACTCTAGATTTTTCTCTTTGTGTGTGTGTGTGTGTGTGTGTGTGTTCATGCTTGCATGCCTGTGTGTGTGTTTGTAAGTGTGTGTGTGTGTGTGTGTGTGGACATTGATTTTGCAATGCCCAGATTTATGAGCTCAAACAGGCTTTGATGAGAGCATCACAAATGGATTAACTACACAACCCGATCACAGTGTGTGTGTGTGTGTGTGTGTGTGTGTGTGTGTGTGTGTGTGTACAAGTGTGTATACATATTCAGACGTGTTTTATGGAAGTGCCTGAGGATCTGTAAGTACACATGCATGTGTGTATCCTCTTGTGCTGTCCATACGTGAATACCATACGTTTATTGTGTGAGGTGTGTGTGTGTGTGTGTATTATTTGAGGTGTGTGTGTGTTTACCGTGCGCTCTCTCGCTGTTCAGGTTACACACTCGGCACTGTGGGTTTCGGACCGGTTGTCCCGGTACATGTTCCACCAGCTTGCAGAACATTTCGGCTGCTTTCTCGCCACATGTGGCGTTCGCCGTGATTTCTGCCATAGAGGCCAAATTTAGCACTGCAGGAAACAAACCTACACACACACACACACACACACACACACACACACACACACAGGGAGAGATACAGCAGTTAGGACAGAGTGTCTATAGAGCAAAACGAGTGGGTGTGTCTGAATGAAAGGGTGGGTCTATCTTTATCTAAAACAAGTGGGTGTGTCTTTATGTAAAAAGGTGGGTGTGTCTAATCAAACAGGTGGGTGTCTCTATGTAGAACAGGTGGGTGTGTCTTTAATTAAACAGATGGGTGTGTCTATGTAAAACAGGTGGGTGTGTCTTTAAACAGGTGGGTGTGTCTTTATGTAAAGCTTATGAAAACAGTGTGTGTGTCTTGTTTTGTTTTAGTTACACAAAATGTAGTGTGTGTTTAACGTCTGATCAAAGAAACTTCACAACCCTGATGTTTCACTCAACTGCTCACACAACATTGGAACACGCACAACATTTTGTGTGTGTGTGTGTGTGTGTGTGTGTGTGCATGTGTGTGTGTGCAAAAGCATCCGTGCATCTGATCAGAAAACTGCATGTCTAAGTAACTCACTGTAACTAAACGCTTCCCTGGATTGTGTGTGTGTGTGTGTGTGTGTGTGTGTGTATGTGTGTGTGTATGTTTGCGTGTCAGCTATGATTCGAAAAGCACTGCTCTCTAAAGTCTGAGCACAGAGTCTGCTCACTAAAATCACTGCCAGATGTTAAGCCAGATGTTACCGCCACAACTACAGAGCAGCATCTGAGACACACACACACACACACACACACACACACACAGAGTTCAGTGTTACAGCTTTCAAACTACAAGTGTTGCTGTGCATCCAGTTTCCCCCGACTGCTCCTGCTGAGGGTCGACATGCCTCCCATCTTACCCCCACTGCTAGTGTTGAGGGTCTAGGTCCATCCAGTTTTGTCCAGATTCCCCTCCTGTGGGTAAGAGTGCATCCTGTTTTACCCCTGCTTCTCCTTGTGAGGGCCACTGTGGATCCAACTGGTCCAATTTCAAGTGACCTGATTGGTCGAAATGTTCCCTGGAATTCTCTGACTGTAACCTACAATAACCCCGACAAAAACAGGCTCCTGTTACCTTTGTGCTGGTGAAACTTTCTGCTGTCCCCAATGAGACCTTTGTGAGAGTCGATACGAACCTCACTGTGCTTTGGATCTGACTTTTAGGAAATCTGCAGCTTCCTGTGAACAGGAAAGTTTACCCTCACCGCAGGGACTCATGAAGGAGCAATTACAGAGAGCAGCGCTTTCAATTAAACCCGCCCCCGCCCATCACTCTACGCCGCCTAACGGCCTCCTACTTCCAAAAGCCTCGGCTTCACAAAAAGCCTGCTGAAGCGACCGCGTGAGGCTAATGCGCCTCCTGCTGCACCAAAGCACCCAAAAAACCAGGCCTACACTCAAGCTTTTTCACTCATTGTTTTAAAAAAGAGATTAACATTTAGAAGAAAGCAGAACGTTCCGCACTCTGAGATTTCTTCCACCGTCTTTCTTTTACCGACTAAAACTGATCATTAATTTCACACGTGAAAGGTCTCCATCTCAGGCGCCTCGAACCGTTTAAGGCAACGTAAGTACCACACACTGTACCACTTCAGGGAACGTTTTCATGTGCCGCTTTCTTCAATGGACAAACCAGGATGCCAATCAGAGAGTGTGTTACTACCTGATTGCGTACAGTGGTGCTTGAAAGGCTGTGTGAACCCTTTAGAATGTTCTCTATTTTCTGCCTATAGATATGAGCTAAAACTCATCAGATTTTCACACAGTATCTAAAAGTAGATAAAGAGAACCCAGTTACACAAATGAAAATATTATACTTGGTCATTTATTTATAATTTATGAGGCAAAATGATCCAGTAATTAACATATTATAAGTGAGCGGCAAAGTATGTGACCCTCTAGGATTCAGCAGTTAATTTGAAGGTGAAATTAGAGTCAGGTGTTTTCTATAATCTGGGATTGGCCAACCAGTGTGAGTGGGCACCCTGTTTTTATTTAAAGAACAGGGATCTGTCAAAGTCTGCTCTTCACAACAACAGCACGTGTTTGTGGAAGTGTATCATGGCACGAACAAAGGAGTTCTTTCTGAGGACCTCAGAAAAAGAGAGTTGTTGATTGCCTCATCAGGCTGGAAAAGGTTACAAAACCATCTCTAAAGAGTTTGGACTCCACCAATCAACAGTCAGAACAGATTGTGTACAAATGGAGGAAATTCAAGACCATTGTTACCCTCCCCAGGAGTGGCCGACCAACAAAGATCACTGCAAGAGCAAGGCGTGCTATAGTTGGTGAGGTCACAAAGGACCCCAGGGTAACTTCTAAGCAACTGAAGGCCTCTCTCACATTGGCTAATGGTAATGTTCATGAGTCCAGGACGGCTTGCCATCATTGATGGAACAATGAATTCTAATGATATCAGAGAATTCTAAAGGAAAATGTCAGGACATCTGTCCATGAACTGAATCTCCAGAGAAGGTGAGTTAGGGAAAGGGTTGGTGGGGTCACAGCAGATACTGAAAGCAAAGGGTCACATACTTTTGCCACTCACTAATATGTAATATTGGATCATTTTCCTCAATAAATAAATGACCTCATTCATTCCTTCCTTCCCTTTTCTTGCTTCTTTATTCTATATTCTCCTCCTTCTTTCCGTCCCACTTCTTTTCTTTCATTCTTTCCTTCCTTCTTATTTTCCAATTTCCTTTTCACTTCCTTTCTTTCTTTCTTTCTTTTTTTCCATCTTTTCTTCTTCCATTTTCTTTCCATTTCTTGGTTCTTTATTCTCTTCATTCTTTCCCTTATCTTGTTCTATATTTCTTTCATTCCTTCCCTAAGTCCTTCTCTTGGTCCTTTATTCTCTTCCTTCCCACTTCTTTCCTTATCTTGTTCTTTCTTCCTTCTTCCCTTGTTTCCTTGCTTCTGTATTTCCTTCCTTCCTTTCTGTCCATCTGTACTTTTTCTCGGGGCACTTGGTTACAACTGGTTACGGTTGCCCCGTGTGCTCAGCAGGAATGCTTTTGGACGGGGTAACAGTCAGGAGCGATGGCGCCTTGTTCGTAAGTGATTGTCTGAAATTGTCTGAGACCGGCTTGAACGCAGCCAAAAGTGGCTCGGGTCGGATGTGAAGAGATCAGATCTGGGTGTCCACACAGCTCTGGGTCAGATTAAGGTAAGACGTCCGACCGGTGCCCCTACAGCGCGGTGGCGTGACTGCAGGCTCCGGCACTGCAGGCTGCATTAACACAGGCCGGCTCGTTTCGCTTCTCTCTGCATCCGTGACCTTATTTTTCCTTCGTCCGTCCATCTTGTTGCTTCTTTCTGATTAGGTTTATATCTGTCGCTAATTCTCCGTCCCTCTCTCTCGTCCCGTCGGTCCGTTCCTCTGCTCTCGGCCGGTGGATCGATATCTCTGCTGATGTCTTTCCTGCGTTTTGCTGATTCTTCATCCAATTTGACAAAACTAATTACAGTTTCATGCTGAGCCCATCGTCATGAAGAGGCTCCACTTTAAAGAAATTAATCCTTCCATCCCTCTGACTTTCACTTTCCACCCCTCCCTCAGTCCATCGCTGTCTCAGGATCTTCCTGCCTCCATTCCCATTACTGATATTAGATATTATGCTATATATATATATATATATATATATGCACTCACCGGCCACTTTATTAGGTACACCTAATAGTCCGAGTACATGCTTTCCTTAACTTTTGTCTTTCTTTCTTTTCTTGCTCCTTTATTCTTTTCCTTCTTTCCTTCCCACTTCTTTTCTTTCTCTCTCTCTTTCTTTCATTCCTTCCCGGGTTGCAGTCCCCTTTTCCTGAGGCCGTTTGAGTACACTGAGCTTGTTCTCATGCTCAGGAAGCCAGTGTGGCCGGCTTACACACAGCTCTGGCCTTAAACGCCACCAGACAACGACGAGACGAACCGGAACTCCGACCGTCAGCCAAGGCCAGCGCCTGAGCTCACAGTCATGTTCCAAAACCCGCCGGGAATCACCACAAGGTAGGTCTAGAGCAAGCATTAGAAACCAGAGTGTGTTCCTGCAGCACCAGTCGATTTATGGCCATCACTAGAACAGCCTATCCCTGTGGGAGTACCACTGAGAGTCTGCTATGTCTCACACACTCTCTCACACACACACACACACACACTCTCTCACACACACACACACCGACTCATAAGCAGATATTACTACTCCAAAGTGTCAGGCATTAATTCAGTGGCCCTGAACCATCATCATAAAATGCCGCGGTGCTACAGCTAGGACAGTGAATCAGCATCCACACTCACACACACACACACACACACGCACACACACACACACATGCACACGCACACACACTGTATTTCTATCATTGTGGGGACTTCCCATTCACATACTCCACCTAACTCTACTCTTATAAACCCTATCCTTAACCTCAATCACCTAAAGGAAATCTTTTTCCCTCGTTTGTTTGTCAAACTAATGTTAGTCTTCATAAAATAATAATTTGGATCATGAGGACCTGCAGACGTCCCCACAAGGTACTAAATGCCAGTGTTTTCTATCCTTGCGAGGACGTTTGGTGCCTACAATATATAAGGAAAGGGCACAGATCTCTGAAATTGGGAGCAGCAGTACGTCGTCGGTTCGGGCTCTGGGTTACAGATCGAAAGGCGCTGGCACTGTTGGACCCCCGAGCAAGGTCCATAGCCCTCTCTCTACTCCAGGGGGTTGTTTATTGTGTGGCTGGCATGAACCCCCCCAAATAGGTAACAAACCAGGATATACGAAAGAATTTCGTTGTCCTGTAAACCAGCTTATATATGACAATAAAGGCTTTCTTCATTTTTACTTTATTACTTTTTTAAATTAACTTGTCATTTTACAGTGTTGTGCGGTGAGAAATTAACACAACAAGTCACTGGGATGGGGGGCAAAAACTTTCGCACAAAACTGTGTGTTGCAGAAATACAGAGAGGGAGAAAGAAAGATGAAGAAAAGAAAGAGGAAGTTTGGGGGTGGTGGTGTGCTTCTTCATGTCCTGTAGTTCTGCTGGTGGGTTCGATTAAACACACACACACACACACACACACACACACACACACACACACACACAGACACACAGACACACACAGACACACACAGACACACACAGGGGCTGTTTTTCATTAGACAGTAATTTGAGCGTGTTGTAGTTCAATGAGAAACCCTTGGGGCCTGAGTGTGTGTGTGTGTGTGTGTGTGTGTGTGTGCGCGCGCTCTTACTGGAAGTCCTGTCTCTCCAAAGCCAGCATCCCCGACGTTCTCTCATCCGTCCCGTCTCTCATATTAATGAACGAGAGAGAGAGGGCGAGAGAATCAGGGCCATTATCAGCTATTAAGGAAGTCATTCATCTCCAAGTGCCCTTAAACGTCGTTACCACGGAAACGCCCCGACGTTCCCACCATCCTCACGCACAAAGTGTTCTCCGCAGTGACAGATCGGTAGGTGTCAAATCGACGTGCGCCATCGAGAAGCGTTATTACGAAACTGGAATCGAACTGATGTTATTTAGATAAAAGGCTGTGTTCCAAACGGATGGATGCTCCCTAGATAGGCAGCCTGTTTAGGCGGCATGTGTGCATTCCCATGTTTCACATACAGTGGTGGTGTTCTGTTCTCTCTAATAGCTGATGATCATGTTTGTGTTCGCTCATCGTGCTCCTAAGAAAACACTGAGAAATAAACAACCATTAATAAGTACAAATAAATAAATAAAGGATGACAGAGAAAAATAAGAAAGTAAAAAGAAAGAAAGGATGGTGAGAAAGAAATGTGAATGAATCAAGGAGAGAAGCAAACTAGTAAAATATGAATGAAATAAATAAATAAAAAAGAAGGTATGATTGAATGAAGGAAGCTAAAGGTAAGAACATGACAAAAAAGAAAGGAAAAGAAGAAAGAATCGTCTTGACAGATAAAGAAATAGGACAAAGAAAGTTAGAAAAGAACGACAATCAAATGAATAATGAATGTAAAAAGGTGAAACAAAGAAAATGAACTTGAAAACATTGACAAGAGAAAAAAATAAAGGGAAAGAGGAAAAAAAATAAGTGAAAGAAGAAAATGTGACTGTAGAATGACAGCTGAAAAAGTAATAATGGAGAAGTTAAAAGAAAAGCAACTTAAGAAAGCTAGACAGACTGATAGAAAAGAAAATACGACAAAGAACGAAGAAAAAGAACGCAATGAATGATGAATGTAAAAAAAAAGTGAAAAAACTATGAAAGGCCATGCAGAAAAAAAAGAAGGAAAGAGAAAATCAAACTTTAAAAAATAAAGTAAAGAACACGAGAAAAAAGAAAGGTAAAGAAGCGAATGGAGAAAATATCAAGGTAGATGATAGAAACAGAATTAATGGAGAAATAAAAGTAAAGAAAAATAAAGATTGATAAGAAAAGATGAAAGATGACAGGAGGGTGATTAAGAAAGAAAGTAAAAGAAACGAAAAGAAGTAAAATAGATAGAAAGGAATAAAAAGTATGAGTGAAAAAAAGAAAAGAAAAATTCAAAGTAAGAAATGTAGAAATTAAGAAGGTGAAAAGTAAGAAGTTATCATAAGTGAAAACAGAAGTTTCATCCAAATGAAGTGAAGAACATCATCGTATGTCCAGTTTCGAGCAAAACTTTTGGCACCCCGGCTCAAAAGCCAAAAAGAAGCCACAGAAACTCTGCAGGAAACAAAACATTTCTACACACTTACTGACCCTGTAACTAACCACTGGGTTAGCTCTCTTCTTGCTTTATTTTAAAGCCTGCATTTTTCTTGATCATCCCTTCTTTCCTCACCTTTTTATTCCTTTCACTTTCTCACATCACTATATTTTTACACTTTCATTTTTCATACTTTTAATCACATTTTCCCATTTACTTTTAATTTACATTTGCTTTTTCCTTTCTTTCTGTTTTCTTTCTCATGTTGCAACCTCTGTTTTTCTTCTTTCCTTCCTTACTAATACCGTTATTGATTTCTCTGTTCTTTAGTTTTTCTTTACCAGTCCAGCCTTACTTTCTTCCTCCGCCCTTTACAGTTTGCCATCACTTTATTCCTCACTTATTCTTTCCTTCCTTTTATTCTTTTTGTCCATTTTCTTTTTGTCTTTCATTCGACATTCTTTCAGTGTTTCCTTTTTTCTTCCATCCTTGTCTTCATCCTTTCTTTTCAATTTATTTTTCTTTTTTGTTCTTTCCTGATGCTGTTTTGCCTCTTTTTTATTTCCTGCAGCTCACTGCTTGGAAGTCTTCTTCCATCAGGAAACACGGCCAGTTAAATAAACTAATAAAAACACAAAAGGTTTATCCATTTAACTTAAATTCATCTGTTTTCTTTCTTTCTTTTTTGTTTACCCGGAATCAGAGTCCTGAGTTTAGGAACACACGCAGTCAGCAGAGCTCCCACCGACGAATAACCCCGCGCTCCCTCAAACAGGAAATGAGGCGGGTTAATGTCTGGTTAACACACACACACACACACACACACACACACACACACACACACACACACAAATGTTAAATCCTGTCTAGACGCTGTTTGAACTTCAAATTCCAGACCTGCTAGTCAAGAGCATCTGTAAATCAGTACAGTAAACAATCTCACACACACACACACACGCACACACACACACACACACACACACCAAAAATGATTATGCTCCACAATTACAGACTAACCTAAAAGCAGCACCAAACACACAGAACACACACCTTTCTTTCTTTACTCTTTTCATCTTTTTCTTTCTTTCTTTCCCTTTGACTGGTTTTCTTTCTTCATTCTTTTAATTCTTTCTTTCCTTTTTTGCTTCCTTCATTCCATTCCGTCTTACACTTATTCGTCCCCATTTTTCTCCATCCTTTCTGTCGTGCTTTTCCTTTATTTTCTGTTTTCAATTTTTTTTTTCTCTACTTGATCACCTTTTTATTTACTTATCTAAATTATTCTTTTCCGTTACTTTTGTTATTCTTTTTCTCTTTTCCCTTGTTTATTTTTTATGTTTATTATTTTATAATTTATTTTCTTGCATGTTCTGTTCTCCTTTTTCTTTTTTTCATTTATTGTCTTTATCATTTATTTTCTTTTCTGTTGTTCATTCTTTCAAGTCCTTCTATCCTGCTTTCTCCTTTCCTTTTTAAAAAAAAGTTTTTCTTTCTAATTACTTGATATTAATCATCATTAATTCAACCTCATTTCTTTTATTTTACATTTACTGTTTTCTTTCTTGTGTTTCTTTCCAACTTTGCCCATCCTCTTATGTTTTTGACATTCTTTTCTTTTTTCTTTCAATGTTTTTTCCTTTAATCACAATTTTCATTTTTTTCAATTATGTTTATTTTCTTTTAATTTTTAGTTTATTTAGTAGTTAATTAATTTACTTATTTACTTTTTGCTTATTTTTGTTTGATTTTCTTTCTCCCTTCTTTTTTTCCTGTACAGTTTTGCTAAACCAATTAAAAGTCTTGTTTCTCTTTTTTTTTTTCTCCATCCTTTCTGTCTTTCTTTTTCATTAGTTTCTGTTTATAATTCTCTCATATTTTCTTCTTTCTCTACTTGATCCCCTTTTTATCTATTCTTTCTTTCAGTTACTATTTTCCTTTTTTCCTTTTTCTTGTATATTTGTTATGTCTATTACTATTTATTTTCTTCAATGCTTTGTTTTTCTCCTTTTTCTTTCTTTAATGTATCGTGCCTTTATATTTTAATTCTTTCTTTTCTATTTCAATTCCTTCTACCCTGTTGTCTTCTTTCCTCGGTTTTTATTTCTAATTAATTCAATCTCCTTTCTTTTATTTTACTTTTAATGTTTTCGTTCTTGTGTTTCATTCCCAGTTTTTGACATCAATAAAAAAAATTTTTTAATCACATTTTTTTATGCCTTTTTTCAGCTTTTATGCCACTAGCCTTTATGTCCTTTCTTTTTAATTCTTTATTATGTTTTCTATTTCTTTCTTTTTAGGTCTTGCTTTCTAACTAATAAAAAGTCCATTCATTTCTAAAATTGAACAAAACCTCAGTGGATCATCTGGAGCACTGTCGTTTAACCTGGGTGCTAAAACTTTACCACTAGATGCTGTGTGTGTGTGTGTGTGTGTGTGTGTGTGTGTGTGTGTGTGTGTCTGTGTGTGAGTGTGTGTATGGGGCCTGCAGCTCTTAATGGGACGCAAATGGGTTGGATATATTAAATCACCGTAAGGGTGTGGATAGTAGCTATCAGCGAGCACACGCACACACACACACACACATACACACACATACACACATACACACACACACACACATACACACACATACACACATACACACACACACACACATACACACACAGAGTTAATTTAGTGCTGCTGCTGTGTTGTAAATCTGTGTGTGCTGCAGGTGCAACGGATAAACAGATGAAGAGACAGAGACCTACAGCTGGAGGTAAAGTTTGTAAACCAACACACACACACACACACATAGAGAACATGCCAAACTCCAAAAAGACACTCACCAGAGCTCAGGATCAAGCCCTGTAGCATCACTAACACCTGCATCTTATGATTTGTAAAAATTACTCAGCCAAGTCTAGTGATGTTACACAACATTCAGTATTAACACACACACACACACACACACACACACACACACACACACACACACACACTTATATAAACAACAAATAAGACCTAACTTAAACTAACCCTGAAAATAGATTAAAAAAAACTAAATAAATATATTTACAAAATAAATAAAAATCTGATAGCAAATAATTAAATGGTGCTAAAAATATACTCTAAAAACCAAAAATGATGAAGAGATCATATAGATAAACTCATGTGTACATTTACATTAGGGCTGGGCAGTATCACGGTACTTGTGGTGCTGGGGACAGGTGTTTGTACAGGTTTGTACGCTGCTGTGGTCAGGAGGACAGAGAATATAACACATATCACATGTATATAAGGAGTTCCCCGAATGCCCAGTGGCTAAAAACAAAAAAGGGTTGTGCCTGACTCTGCTAACTCTCCCGTTAGCTTCAGCCTCTGACTTTGTTTGCTTTAACCGGGCTCTGCATGTTCAGCGGGCTGACGCTGTTTCAAACGTCTTCTTACATTAGGTGTTTAGTTTTTGGAGCTGTTACCGCCATGTCACTAACCAAGCAGCACTTCCATGGCGAAGACATGGTTGTGTTCAAAATGAATCACTAACCCCTTCATAAGTGGCCCTAGTAATCCCTAATCAGTAGCGCGGTATGTAGGGAGACTATCTAGCTACCCTAGAGTAGCACTCAGGACACAGCCGAAACCTATAACACTTCCTTCTCAACAGCGAACAAACCCTTAAGCACGTCTCTTACACAAACTCTCGAGTGGCCGACACTTTACACACCTGAACTGAATGATGATTTAAAGTCAGTAAAAGCGCAGGGCTGGTCATGTGGCTGAGCGGCACAGAACCGGTTATATGAGACCGCTGAGGCCGATCACGCTGAAACCGGCCGGCTCCGTTATGCATGTAATAATGAAGGCTTTGATTACTATAAGGTCTGCTTCACCCCACAAGGTTACACAAATCAGAATGAAACAGTTCCCGAATGAAAGCAGATTTTATTGTGCGACCTGCAGCGTCTTACAGACAGAGCTTACAAGAGAGAGCTGCCTACTTCTGGCTGAGTATTTTCGCTCCGGTAAGACATTCCCTGAATTCTGTGGGTTAATCATTCCTCTTTATAATCCAGTTCTGTTCTTTAATCTGACTGACCTTTTCCCAGCTGTTAACAGACTGTTTCTAGGCTGTGATGTATGTTATGCTACCTGGCTAGCTAGCGAGCTTTACCCAGCATGCTGTTCGGGTATGTAGTTCTACTCAGAGAAATATACTCAGAAAAATACTATGTAATTTACTGTCTGTTTGTTAGAGCTGTGTTTCTGCTATGGAGGCACCCAGCCCCAGTGTGTGTATATATAAATGATATAAAAATCATAAAACATTTTCATAAAATAAAACATATTAAAATAACCAAAAATCCATATAAACTTAACATATGTCTATAAATGTATATAAAACAAGCCACACACACACACACACACACATATATATATTTGTATACATAAAACCAAAGATCAACATAAACTAAACATAAGTATATCAAATAATAAAACATAAAAGAAATATGTAAAAACAAATATGTATACAAACTAACTGAAAATGCACACAAAATAAAAAATAAACATATATGTAACACAGAAAATAAAAACTAAATAAATGTTTTTACAAAATAAGTAATAAATTATTACATTGTCAAAAATATATAAAATAACAAAAAAGTGTAAGAGACAATAAAAAATAAACATGTATATAAAATAACCAAAATGTATAAGAAAATAAACATTTGTGTGTGCTGTAACAACCGCAAATCCACATAAAATAATCTATTAAAAAAGTTTTAAAAAATGATAACACAGAAAAGAATGGCAAACCCTGCAAGTAAATGATGTTAGAAACACACGAGATAACCAACAAGTATTTACAAAGTGTGTGGTGTTTACAATAACTTTAAAATTAACGTATATTTCAAAAATGAATGCATGTATATGAAATATTTATTTATAATTTAAAAAAATGTATAAAACAACCAAGTAAAATAAAAATAATAAAATATACACCATTAATAAAAACAAAAATACTAATTTTATATAAATAAAATATTTAGATGCCATAAAAACAATCTAAATTCCTTTAAAGAGCAGTAATAATGTCATGTAAGAACTGAAGAAGTTTCATTTCGTGTTCTACCAGAGCTCGCATTAGTAACCATATCAGAGATCGACGCTTCCCGCTGATCCATTGGCGTTTGCGCGGCCTCGGTAACAGAACTGCTTTAGCGGTCCGTTCTGTGCAGAAATGTGTCGGACTTAAGGTTGTGTAAGATCAGTCGGACTGTGTATCGACACAGTAATAAAACACACGCCGCTGTCCTTCAGCAGAGACGAAGAGCTGCTCGGGGGACAGGAAACGAATGTGTTTGGCCAGCGTCACCACCAAGCTATCCAGTCGTCCATCTTTCTCCCTCTCATTCAATCATCTCTCCTCCTCCCACCTTCACCGATCGCCTCGTTCATGCTGTGCTTTACTGCGTTTCCGCGTCAGCACCATAAACCACAGCTTTAACCGAGCGAGAGAGGAAGAGGATGGTCCGGCCTCCTCAAACATAGATTTTCTTTATGATTTTCTCCCAGTCAGCAAAACTCGGATGTTTTTCAGGCTGATGGAAAGCATCCTCAACTCTAAACTACTACGTGATCAACTTTTCCTCGTTAGCTTTTAACCCCCGGGGGTCTGTGATCACAACCCGATGATCGGCGGCTCCGGAGGATCGGTCCGGATTTGGTTCAGTGCCGATAGAAACTAACATAGAAACTGAAGTATACTAAAACTCTTGGAGGTTTCTGCTTCTGCTTTTTCCTTCAAATAATGTTTACCAGAAGGGTGGCACCTATCTCCTGCAGGGACCTGGGTACGAGACTGGACAGGTCGGGCATCACATGAAGACATGTCTGAGGCAAAACCTGAGACGTCTCCTCAGAGTCAAAAGACGGAAGCTTTTGATGCCTTTCAGTGGACGGATTGAAGCATTTACATTTAGACGACGCCCTCTTCCAGGGCTGTGGGTTAAGGGTCTTGCTCCAGGGCTAAACAGTGGCAGCTTGGCAGAACCCTAGACCTTCTGGTCCACAGTCCAGTACCTTTACTACTGATCCAGCACAGTCCCGGAGATCTATCTGGATGTGAGACCAGAGCCGGGAGTGGTGGCACCGTCACCTGATGATTTCAGCCCGGCACATCTAGCTACACCAAGTAGATGAACTCCGGGACGTCTTACAGATCTTTTGGAAGAGTCGCTTAATTGTAAGATCGTGAGATTAACCCGTGGGAGTTAAAAGCGCCCTCTATGGGTTGAAGGCAGCATTTTCCATTTGGTGGTTCCATTATTTTGTCTCTGTTTATCGTTATCGCAAAGGCAGATCCGATCTGGAGGCGTGGAGCACTTGCACATATAGCTATTACAAATTCCATCACACACACACACACACACACACACACCTTTTTCCATCTACCTGATAGTCCCTAAACAACACAAGTCGGCATCTGGGTTTGCAATTACTGTAACCAGACCCAGGAGGACCAGAGCTCACTCAGTGTGTGTGTGTGTGTGTGTATGTGTGTGTGTGTGTGTGTGTGTGTGTTCCCTAACAGAAGGCCAGAAGCCCCACTGTTTCCTCGCTGATGTCCAACAAGATCCTGCGTGTCTGCAGAACGAGTCATTAGATCCCAGGCTGATAACGAAGCACGCGCTTTGTTTCCACTTCCTGCCTCCGTGACTATGAATTTCACATTCATTAATTTTATACAAACACACACATGTGTAAACACACACACACACACACACACACACACACACACACACTGACCTGTAAGTGATGCAGAAGACAGCTGAACTGTCAGTGCTGGGACAGTAGATCGAATCATTTTCTTGCTTATTATATATTAATCAAAGATTAGACAAATGCGTTTTTTAATTTACATCTCACAAAAAACATGCATCCAGATAGAAATGTGGGATTGCTGCAAAAATGATTACAGGTGTGGTCTGATTAGACACTGGGTCTTGGCACAAGAGGGCATCCCCTATAACGCTGCCCTATAAAAAAGTTCTCATAGGCTTCTCTTTGGTAGTGTACCTCTTGGTGAGAGATCGCTGACTGCTAGACATGCCTCTACAACACATTTGCCCACAGACGTTAGAGCTGACCCTGCACACTCGTAGGTTGGTGAAGCTGGCGTCCCAGCTGGTCCCATAAATACTCGATTAGTGATAAATCTGGCAACACGGCAGGCCAAGGAAGTGTCCCAATGTGGTATATCCCTGCTAAACTCTTGCTGTGTGGCCGAGCATTATCCTGCTGAAAAATGCCAGCTGGAATCCCTGCCATGAGAGGCAACACATGGATGTCCTGCGCATATCGCTGAGCTGTCAGTGTCCCTCGTATCACTGCTAGACTGTCGCAGTCGATGGCTCCCCAGATCATCACAGCAGCAGTTGGGCCAGTGTGCGCTCACCACGAGGCCTCCGTACTCGAAGCCGAGTGTCGTCGGATCCCAAACAGAACCCGGATGTCTTGGAGTGGTACAGAGTGGCAGCAGTGTGCCAGTATCTTGTGCACATTTGAAGTCAGCTTATCAGCAGCACACCGGACAAATCTGGAAACCTTGGTGCGGCAAGAGGAAAGAATAACAGCGGGAAGCGAGGTAATGAATGTGAACTTATGGCGAGACCAAGGTCTCACGTCAGGCGTGTTTATTACCCGGCTGAGCCGGAGAGTGCTTATTCTCCACGCCAATACCCGGCAGGACCGGCGCTAAGTCTCACTTCTTGATGTTCTCTCTCGCGGCGAGAGCAAGGCGCTATGGCAGTCGGATTTTAACGATGGTGTCCGAACGCTTCATCACTGACGGCTCAGTTTATCGTGGCCTGATATACAGAACGAGTACAGTTTAACTGCTTTGTAATTAAAGTCGAAATAGAACCGTTTGATTAAAGGACAGTTATAGGGAGACATAAGCGGCCGGCCCCTCACTGTCCTGACCTCGTCCCCTTCCAGCACCTCTGGGATAAACCGGAGCTATGAGCCAGGAGCCAGATCTTATCTCCCAACCCCATTAACGCCCACGTATCGGCCATTTAGGTGGTTATTAATCTTCCACGTTTATAGACCAGGGTCAGCTGATTAATCTGGGTCCATCAGGTGAGGGATCTGCACGGACGGACCAAAAACCTCTGCAGAGAGGTTAAACGGAGGAAGTCCTGCAGACTGGGCTCTGGGAAACGTTCAAAGGAACCGAGTGTGAACTGGAATCAAGCCTGGATGTATTGGCTTTGTCAGAACCGCGAGTTCGTTCTTAGAAAAATACACACAAAGATATAAATCAGAGGGGAAAAAGACATCAAGAGGATCACATCTCACTTTCCCAACGGCGCACTTCCTGCCTGAAACACTTAGACTCCACCGAGCAGACAGACTTCTCTTCTCAAGCCTTTTTTCGAAATGTAAAGTGACTCTGACTGTACGTGATTTCCATATTCCCCTCAGGTAACGCATGTGTGAGCCGCTGCACCTCATAACGCTCCTCCTTATGTGCACAATCCTCATAGGGCCGCGACTGACCCACGAGCAGCAATCTGCTCAGATTCTCCACTGCAGCGCACCAGCTGAATACTGGATTATAAACACTTCCTCTGACGCTCACGTAGCTCCACCGGAGGTCCGAAAACCTCAGAGCGTTATAGCAACTAATCCAATTTCCAACAATCGTTTTCAAACAAGACGCCGCCGCTGCTTACTGATATCCATCCAAAAAGATTCTGACTGAGGGCATGAGGACTAAACCATGTGTCGGTCCAATCATAAGGGCAGGACAGAAGGAACTAAAGAAGCAAGGAAAAGGGAAGAAGGAAAGAAGGAATGAGAGGAAGGAAGTGGGAAGGAAAGAAGAAAGAAGGAAAAGAGGGCGGGAGGAAGGAAGGAAATAATGGTGGATAAAAACTAAGCAGGAAGAAAAGAAGGAAGTACTGAAAGAAGGACAGAAGGAAGAAATGAAGGAAGCAAAAAAGGAAGTGGAAAAGAAAGAAGGAAAGAAAAAGCAAGGAAAGAAAGGCAAAAAAGAAAGAAAATGGAACAAAATTAAGTGGAAAGCAAAGAAGGAAGGGGATAAAGAAGCAAGGGAAGGAGACAAGGAAGGCAGAAATGAAAGAATGACAGAAGGAAAGAAAGGTAGAGGGAAGACGAGTATAAAATTAATATCTAAATAAATGTAAATGTAAATACAGTGAGGAATAAAATCAGTAAATACAGAAGGAAAGAAGACAGACGGTATAACCCTAGATGCATTATTGCCGAATTAAACAAAGAAGGAAAGAAAAGAGAAAAGGGAGGGAGAAAAAACAATGAGAAGGCAAATCATGAAGGAAAAACAGAAAAGAAAAGAGAAGAAAGCAGAGTAAAGGAGAAGCAAAGCCTTGGGTTTGCTGATTCTTCTTTGTCCATGTAGGTGTTTTTGGCCGGTCTGAAGCTGCTGCACCTACACAGCCTAAACACAACAACACAACAGCATCCATTCAGCGCTACACAAAGGCCAGTGTGGGTGAAATATTTCCGCCGAGCCTCTGGATGACATTTTCAGGAGTGCTGCTGTTCTTTTCAGATGCTGCCGGCTCTCTAATGGCTCTTAATGGAGTGATGAGCGGAATAAGCTAATGCACACTTCGGGTTTGTTTTAGGGGCTTTTAAAGGCCGCCGATAATAACCACGCTTTTTATTTACATCGCTTCTCTCTCACACCCCAGGGTCACATTACAAGCCAACAAATCCAGGGGCCAAATATCTAGCGGCCGCCTCCGGGTTCTTCGCTTTGGCCACATTTCAGCGTGCTCGGCATAGGTCACCACAACAAACGATTGCCTTAGTCGTTCATCAACACCCTTACCGATGGCTGAAGGACGAAACTCTTACGGAACTCGACGGAATCCGTATTACCCCTGTAGAGGATCGCGTCCATAGCACCGGCTCCTTTAATAACTGGCCGCCTCTGACAGATCGAGTGCGTTCCTTCCTAAAACGTCACCTTTAAATAATGCAGCGGACAATCGAACCGCCGCGGCCCGCCGCTGATGAACGAGCGGCCCTCGCGGAGAAAAGCGCACAGGCAGCGCTCATATTTCACGCGGCTCAGATTTGGTCCGACGCAGCTCCGGCGCCGATTCCATTTGTAATGCGAGGAGAGAAACATAAAGCCGAAATATAATCAGAATCATAAGAACAAGGCGCTTTCTCTCTCAGCGCTGCAGCCGGAGGCGACGGGGACGGATAATTCATCCAAAGGCGCGGGACCAATACAATCAGGCTTTCTCTGGAAGATGAGAAAGGATTAATAATAACAACAATAATAGTTAATATAATAATCAGCATACTGACACAAACGCCGCATCTCCTCCCGTTACCAGAGTCTCAAGTTCCAATGCTACTGACTGCAGCCTTAGTAAGAACCATTACCGATCCAGTACCAAAAGCTTCAGTTCCAGTACCACAGGTTCCAGGTGCAATACTAAAGCTTCTGTTCCATGACAGAAATTCCAGAACCAATGCCTTTACTTCATTACCAAGGTACCAGCTCTAGTACCATCCTTCAGTACCAAAGATACCAAGTCCTGTTCCAGTGATGCATGTTCCAGTACAAAGGACATCAGTTCCAGAACCAACATTTTCATTTCTAGTACCATAGAGGCCAGTTCCAATATTAACACTTGTAGTTCTAATATCAAATATAACAGTTCCAGAACCAATACTTTCAGTTCTTGTACCGTAGTTCTAGGTCCGATGTTTTATTGACAGTACCAAAGACAAAAGTTTCAATAACAAAGACACCAGTTCCAGAACCAACACTTTTCGTTCCAGTACCACAGATACAAGTTCCAATACCAACACATTTAGTCCCAGTACCATGAATGCCAGTTCCAGTTACAACACTATTAGTTTTGGCTCCATAGATACCAGTTCCAGAACCAAGACACTTAATTTCAGCTCCATAGATACTAGTTACAGTACCAAAAATACCAGTTCCAGAGCCAGCAATGTTAGTCCTAGTACCATAGATACCAGCCCCAAAACCAAAGACACCAGTTACAGTACTGGCACTTTTCGTTCCAGTACCATGGATACAAGTTCCAGAACCGACACTTTTAGTCCCAGTACCATATATACTAATTCCACTGAAAACCTTTGTAGTTCTAGTACCATAGGTGCCAGTTCCAGTACCAACACTTTTAGCTCCAGTACCATGGACATCAGTTCCAGAACCAAAACATTTAATTTCAGCTCCATAGATGTTACATAGAAGTTACAGTACAAAAGATACCAGCTCCAGTACCAACATTTTTAGTAACCGTGCCATAGATACTAGTTACCAAACCAAAAATACCAGTTCCAGAGCCTGCACTTTTAGTCTCAGTGTCATAGATCCCAGTTCCACTGCCAACATTTGTAGTTCTAGTACCATAGGTGCCAGTTCCAGTATCACATATACCAGTTCCAGTGCCAATACTTTTAGTTTCAGGTCCATAGAAACCAGTCCCAGCACCAAGACTTTTAAATTCAGTACCATAGATACCAGTTCCAGTACCATTGTCTTTAGGGACACTATCAAAGATATTTGTTCATGTATGATATGTATTCTGGTACTAAAAAATGGCACTTCAAATACCAAAAATTCCAGTTCCAGAACCAACACTTTTGGTTTCAGTACCATAGATTCCAAGTTCCAGTACTAATGTTTTCAGTGACAGTACCAAAGGTACTAGTTCACGTAGCAAAGACACCAGTTCAGGTCCTAAAATTGGCAGCTCCAGTACCAGCACTTTTAGTTTCAGTACTTTAGATACCAGTCACAGTACCTTAGTTACCAGTTCCAGTACCAGTGCTTTTAGTTACAGCTCCATAGATACCAGTCCCAGTACCTAAGACACCAGTTTCATACTGGTGGGTTCCAGTACTGACGGCAGTACCAAAGATACAAGTTTCAATAACAAAGACGCCAGTTCCAGTGCCAAAGCTGTCAGTTACAGTACCAACAATTTTTGTTTCGGCTCTATAGATAGCAGTTATAGTAGCAATGTTTTAGTTCCAGTACCAAAGACACATGTTCCAGTATAAAAGCCACCAGTTCCAGTACCAAACATTCCAGTTCCAGTACCAAAGATTCCACACAGACTTCCACAGATACACAGTGAAACTGGACACTGGAACTGTTTGTGTTATTGGAGTATCATTTTAATTCCTGTTTTTGGGAACATCGGCGAATTCAGGAGGGAGAAGAAATTCGGGAGTGATGGAAGGGAGCGCGAGGAGGAGGAGGAGAAGGAGGAAGAGCAGCTTCCTGTAGAGTTTAGGAATCACAAGCAGCACCTATGAAAACATTCCCTCCCTGCTGCATACCGTATGCATATGTGTGTGTGGGTGGGTGTATTTGTATATCCATGTCTGTTTGTATGCATATGCATCTGTGTGTGTGTGTGTGTGTGTGTGTGTGAGGGGTGCAGCATGTTCTAGCCGCAGCGTGAGCTTTGAGGTCAGGAGTCAGAAGTCAAACATCTGAGTTCAGTTATGAGTTTGGAGAAGAGAGAGCAGAGAGGGAACACCGAGTCTCACCCCTGCTGGCCGGCAGCACAACACGAGCCGTCCCGTCTGACCATGACTGTGTGGCCCCTGTCAGAGCCGCCAGGTCCCCACAGGTCAACTAGCAGAACAGACCGTTCTCTTACTGACATAATAATAATACAGTCCAGATCTTAACATGCGACATTAATGTAATGAGACATTATTCGATATTTAACCTCTCAGATTCTGAGACTAACATATAAACATAAATAAAACACTTCTCACGAACAGCGATCCTGATCATTTGGTAATTGGTCAGATCGTGTCCGGAGGACCTGCTCAGCACCTGCAGTCCTCGCCTGGTCAGGATTGCCTATCGATTTTAATCTCGTAAGCCATTCTCTTTTTCATTCCTCCTGCACGGACACGAGCGCTCGATGAGGGGACGATGCAGAAAGATGCTGAGCTCGCCGACACGGAGGGAGACAAGGATGGAAGAGAACTAAGAATGGGAAAAGTTTTGAAAACCGGAAATCTGAAACGTTCTGCAAAAACATCAATCCTAAACATAGATAACAACAAACAAGACACTTGGTCATTTATTTATCGAGGAAAATGGTCAAAGTGTCACGGTACGAAAAGGTTACAAAACCGTCTCTAAAGAGTCAGACGGACTGTGTACAAACCAAGGAATGTGTGGTGGCCGACCAACAAAGATCAGTCCAAGAGCGAGGTGTGTAATAGTCCACAAGGTCCCAAAAAGGAACCCAGAGTAACTCCTAAGCAACTAAAGGTCTAAGGTCTTAAAGAGTGGACAATCAGGAGGACACCGAACAACAGTGGAGGGCATGCCAGGGTTGCAAGGTTTAAATGAGAAGCATCACATCACCAGAAGGAAAAGGAAAGGGAATCGCATCAGTGAACCATGGTGGTTTGCTGTTTTGCTGCATCTGGGCCACATTGGAACAATGAATTCTGAATTACAGCAGCAAATCCTAAAGGGAAATATCAGGACATCTGAACATGACCTGAATCTCAAGAGAACGCTTTAGCTGAGGCGACTTACCGAAGTCTTTCATACAGATACCGTACGGGCGTATCAGGAGCGCAAACTAAAAACAGCTTCCCAAGCACAGGTTAAATTCCTCCGCTAAGCTCGTGATGGCGTCCAGGGTCCAAATGAACAGACAAGGTTGAGTTAAAAACAGAACGCCAACCTTCAGCGCCCCTGCTAACGCACGGCGACGGCAGCGAGGCCAATGAGGTGCTAATCAGACCCTGGATCCCGTCCCTGCATTTAGGCTTCACTAATTCTGCTCGCTCGGTGCTCAAATATAGCGTCGCACACCGCTGCTTCAGATTCCAGCCCCCCGAGCACACTCACACCTGTCAGCCTAGCTAAGACCTTTCTGCCTTTGACAGGACACGCAAACTCCAGGTTCGGATCAAACCAAACCGACAGACCTCCAGGTTGCACCTGGCGCAAAAGTCCGGCCGTCCTTAGCATTAATGAAGAGACGTTCCCCTGAGACCTACCAGGGAACAAACATAAAAAGCTTCACCTTTATTAAACCTGTAACAAGCCAGTTCAGTTCCGAGATGGCCATCATCTGGAAGAGTGGCCAAACTTTTCACAAGGCCCTATGTGTCATGTGGGGGCACCCCTGGTCGGCGTCACGTGATTTGACCCTCCCAGTCCTCAAAATGAGGAGCGCCGAGACTCCAAGGTCTCTGAGAAAGAGGCGGCAACTCAAAATTGGAGACAAATACGAAGCCAGAAAACTCAAATCTGGGCTACAGGTTCCAGTAGCCAGTTACCCAACAACCCCAGAACCAACAGACCTCACCTTGCCTGAGGCGGGACACGAACCAGGGTGGTTCAGCACAGAGCTATCTCTCTGCAAAATGAGCCACTCTGGCTCTTATCCCACCTCTAGTGAAGTGAGCCCATTAATCATCATCCGTACATACACACTTCTCCAGACTGTAGATGGGTGTCCTGGGGTACAAGGTACCGGACCTTCCAAACTCAAAGAGAAATAAGCCTGAGGCACTTCAATTTGTCATCTTTGCCTGTTTGTTTGTGCTTTGTGACCGCACATCTGGAATTGTCTGTCAGCTGACAAAGGGACTAGAATGACAAGGTCAAAAGAGCACAACATTTGGATCACTGGCCAGTGAACCATCATGATGGACTAATTTGCTCCAACTTTGAGAGACTGTCCTGTACAATATTTTTGCAGACCTAGAAGAATCTATACCACGACAAACTGCAACGTGCCACTACATGGGTGTCTGTAATAAACAGCCACACAGCCTATTTAATTATTAGTATTTTATAATAATCACTATGAGTTTTTTGCTGCCACTGTTCCTTGTTATTGCTTTGCGTTCGGAGATCTTAAAGTCTGCAACACAAGCACATATTCCTCTTAAAAAAGTGCCCTTTAGTCACGTGTTCAACATCGCAGCAAAGACAAGAGGATAAAAACGGTGACCATCAGAAGGAAAGCTGATTTTGCGCCGCGCGCGCGCGCTCTTCCTACGCAAACCACGATGCAATCACGTGCATACCCTCTTTCTACAATAAAAAACAGATATCAGCGAAAAAAAAGTTTGCAAAAACAACAAGAACGAAGTTTAGAATTAAAACAAAAAGTGACGGGAGCTTCCTGAAACTCAGACAGAAAGCGCGCGCGTAACGGATAAGAGCGGAATAAGGTGATGTTGCAACGGTGGAGAAAAGTTTGCACCCACCTCTGAGTTGCTGAGCTCGCGCGCACACGCATAGCAGCGCCAGGAGCGCGAGGAGAGCCGGGCTTCTCATGATTCGGTGCGCGCGTCGCGTCGCGTCGCGTCGCGTCCGTGTGCGAGCAATGGAACACGAGGAACTTTACAGAAGTTTACTTCAGTTCAGCTCTCTCTCTGTCTCTCTCTCTCTCTGTCTCTCTTTCTCTCTCGGCGCACCCCTACTGGAAGGGGGAGGGATTATCCCAATCAGATACCCCTAAAGACGCCACATGGCCACAAGTATTTAGACATCCTGACCCCTCTTTGCTGCTATACAAGTCTAAGTCTCTGGACAGGCTTTAGTCAGGGACTGATTTTGGAAGGATCAGCTGAAGTTCAGGACCTCCAGCATCCAAACTCATCGAGTCTTCTTCAATCTGAACTTTTCTGCTGCTCCAGAGTCCAATGTCGGTGTGCTTTATATCCACATATATATTTTTTCAACTGGTGGGTCCAGACCTAAACCACTTTCTCCAGCTGGATGACATGGAAGAAAATCAAAATAAGTTCAGCTAGCACTTTTATGCATCTCCTGTGGCTCGGTGGTAACAGTCCGCCAGTGAAAACACCCGTTCCTGAGGGCCTGGGTTCGAGTGTTGGGTGGGGCTTGCAACATGAAAGGCTGGGTTGTGCGCTTAAGAAACCCCCAGTGAATTTTGGGAGTCGGGTTCCAAGCCTTGCACGGTGACCCTGATCAGGATAAGTGAGTGTGAAACAGAATGCTGTGCTGGACTTTTATTCAGAGTATTGCCCATTACCATGGTGACCTGTGTTGAAACCTGGTGGTACCTTCTACCCAGGTTGGGTATGGGCATGGGCGTCACATGTAAGCACGGTTGCCTATGTCTTCAGGGCTGACCTGCAGCAGTGACCTCTGACCGTGACCAAAACAGCTGGGATAAATCTTTTTTAAAAAGTATGTCTCTTATAGAACAGGACGTCATTGTCCTCATGAGTACTTTACTCCAGGTACTCCTGTTTCCTCCCACATCCCAAAGGCATGGGTTTGCTGTAAGTCACTCTAAATTAGTATCAAGTAGCTAGTAGCTAGTAGCTAGTATCAACTTAATGATCCTGTCATGGATAGCCATTGATGTCAAAACAACTTAAGTAAACTAATAAACAAGCAATGCTTCCTCAAAGGTTAATAAAAGGTTCATCGTTATTGGTACGTTATGTTGTTACGCCTACAGTTGGGATGTCAGTGTAGGAAAAGCGAAAAGGAAACCCATGAGAACACAAGGAGAGCATGCAAAATCCACACAGGCAGCAGCCAGGCCATCACCTGGATCTCCGGAAAGACTGGACTGTTTTTTTGGAACCGATTGCCCTTGTGGTGTCCAGTATGTAATATTTATAAAGGGTTTTGTTTGTCTTTAGAATTTAAACTTAAAAGTTACTGGAAACTTATGGTACTGGAACCATTCCAGGACCTAACTCCCAGTCTGTAGCTGAAAATGATTGCTTGATCAAAGCGCCATCTATGAAAGTTTCTAAAGAAATAGCCACATACGATTTTCATCACCGCGGCTCCCTGAAAAGGTGGAATTAAAATCATGTAAACATTTGCTGAGCATGATTGCACTGTGTGTGTTCTGTTTAATGTACTGATAACACACTCCTCAGCAAACACACGCTGATCAGTCGTTTGTTTCCTGCTCGCGATTCGCATCCTCATTAAATCATCCTGACGGTTTTTCATAAGTGCCGATAAAATCTGCTGCGGGTGAAAGTTTCGCCGTCTCTCCCGACGGTTTGGAAGGACACGGATTTAATTGGCTTGTTAATCGTTCATTAAAAGTTGCGGAAGGGTTTTCTCCGGATGTCCGTTGCCGAACTACGGAACAAGACTGTGTGGCGTTTAAATGATTTATTTTTAGATTTACTATTGCGATCCTCCTGCAGTCCTGCACAGCGGTTCCGTACAGATCAGCGTCAGGATGTTGGTGGCTTTCCTTAGATGAACCGCTCGCTTCAGGTGCTTCTACAGCATGTCTATTGGATTAAGGTCCGGACTCTGACTTGGTCCAAAACCATGATCCTACCACCACCATCTTTCACAGATGCTGTAAGGTTCTTATGATGAATTCTTTGTTTTCCTTTCTCCAGATGTAATGCTTTTCATTTAAACCTTGTAACCCTGCCATGCACTCCATTACTGTTCAGTGTTCAGTGGACACATTACCATTAGCCAGTGTGAGAGAGAACTTTAGTTGTTTAGAAGTTACCCTGGGTTCCTTTGTGACCTCGCCTATTACATGCTGTGCTATTGGAGGGATCTTTGTTCCTCCATTTGTACTCTTTGGACACAGTTTTGTAACCTTTTTTCATGCCGTGATCCACCTCCACAAACGATCGATCCCTGTTCTTTAAATCAAGCAGGACGTCCACTTACACCTGACACCTTTAGATTAACTGCTAACCTTAGGGGTTCACATACTTTTACCACTCACAGATATGTTATACTGGATCATTTCCTTCAATAAATAAATTGTAAATAAACCAGGCATAATATTACGATATCATTTGTTTAGTCTGGTTCTCTTTATCTGCTGTTAGGACTTGTTTGAAAATTAAAGCTTTAGCTCATATTTATTCAGATGTACTGAAAATAACAAAGGGTTCACAAACTTTCAAGCACCACTGTAGTTAAAGCGCGAAACTGATAAACCACACACACACACACACACACACTGAAACAATGAGTCAGTGTGTCCAGAACGACGAGCTCAAACCACTCATGGTGGGTCAAATCTCAGATCAGCTGTTAATCAAATGCTCGTTCCATTGCTGCTACACAACGATTTCCTGTAAGTATGACTAACACACACACACACACACACACACACACACTCACACACCTTTTTATATGTTTACTATGTAAGTGTCTGGACTTTCTTTCAGCCCGAACCAAATCAATAAGACTTACAGTGGTGCTTGAAAGTTTGTGAACCCTTTATCATTTTTGTTGGCCACTCCTGGGGAGGGTAACAATGGTCTTGCATTTCCTCCATTTGTACACAATCTGTCTGACTGTGGATTGGTGGAGTCCAAACTCTTTAGAGATGGTTTTGTAACCTTTTCCAGCCTGATGAGCATCAACAACTCTTTTTCTGAGCTCCTCAGAAATCTCCTTTGTTCGTGCCATGACCACAAACATGTGTTGTGAAGAGCAGACTTTGATAGATCCCTGTTCTTTAAATAACACAGGGTGCCCACTCACACCTGGTTGGCATCCCATTGATTGAAACACCTGACTCTAATTTCACCTTCAAATTAACTGCTAATCCTAGAGGTTCACATACTTTTGCCACTCACTAATATGTAATATTGGATCATTTTCCTCAATAAATACATGACTAAGTATAATATTTTTGTCTCATTTGTGTAACTGGGTTCTCTTTATCTACTTTTAGGACTTGTGTGAAAATCTGATCATGTTTTAGGTTGATTGTAGTTATAGAGTGAAAGGACTGATTTATTCTGTTTGAATGGATTGTTGATATTCAGTATCAAAAAGTTCGGTTTATAATTGCCGTTACCTCAGACCGACAGCGGTTACCCCAGCGCCTGCCTGTGGAGGGTCGGAGCCTGAGGTGTGTGCCCTGTGTACCCTGGGTAGGGCGCCCGGGCTGTCGGATATCTACAATGAATAAATTGGATCAGTGAACAAAACATGTCCTGTTTTATCCTGGTTTAGGGTAGCAGGGGATCCGGAGCCTATCCCAGAATTCAATGGGGGGAGCAGGAATAGAAGATACATCCTGGACCAGATCAGGGTTCGAACCCAGGTCCTCAGATGAGTCTTTTCACTGGAGCTAGATGTAACTGTAGGGTGGAGTAATGACCAAAGTTTTACTGTTTACTGATTTGTAGGATTTGGAGGTTTGTGCTGAAGTTTTGGCACCCCTTATGATAAGCCTGACTGGAACGGATCCTCAGGGACCTGGAACATCCTTTAGATCCTGACTCACGCATATTAGTAGGAAGTTTGAAACATCTGGAAAAGCAGAGGATATGGCCAGAACGTTATGTTCTTTAGAATGAGAATAACATGTACGGGATCGAGTGTGTGTGTGTGTGTGTGTGTGTGTGTGTGTGTGTGTGTGTGTGTGTGGGCCTACATCCAGAAGTGGAAGCAATGAGCATTGTGATTCAGGTTTTAATGATGATGGAGCGACACCCGATCCCCTCTTTCTCCCACTTGTGTTACGCGTTTGGCGCCGCGGCTTTTGTACTGAACGATGAGAAGTTATCATGAGATAGGACCGAACTCACATACAGCACAACTGGAAAGCATAAAATGAGGCGTGTGCAAAAGTTAGGGCTCCTTTCCAGCCAGATGATTCAGTGTGTTTCTGCTAGAGGTATGAGAACTTTGAGTGGTTAATGGTTCGTCATTTGGGGGCAAACATCAAGACTCGATTTCCAGAAGGTCTTGATGATGCTGAGCTGATATTCTGCAGAAGGTGGCTGTGAAGAAGTTCAGTTGTGTTAAACAAAACGATTCTGTTATTCCTTGATCTCAGGTTGTTTATTTGTTGAATGTTCTTGGACAGTATTGCATTTCTCGTCTAATGTAATAACCAGGTCGGGTATGCAACGCTTAACATCCTTTCATCCTTTTGGTACTGTGCAAAAGTCTTAGGTCACGTTTAGATTAGGTAACCGTTGTATAGGCTTCTATAGGCTGCAGCAGCAGCGACATCTGGCAACTTCATCGGGATGCCTTGTGATCCTTCTACAGCACTTTGTAGTTCTACAATTACAGACTGTAGTCCATCTGTTTCTGTACCTACTGTTTGTATGTGCGATGACCACTAAAACCTGAATAAAGAAGAAGCAGAACAACTGAAAGATGTAGACTGCCTGAAAGGCTTTTGCACAGTACTGTATGTACACTATATAATACATGTGAATGCTTTAAGTCCACACAAGAACCCGGGCTACCCTTTATTCTCCTTACAGTAAATGTAGTGATTGATGGTTTGCATGTGTTAGAGGAGCCACACCGGGCTCGTACACACGCACACACACACACACACACACACACACACACGGATATACAGTATGCTGTATATATATTTTCAAATCCTCCAGCTGTCAGTGGGTAACGTCTTTTCTTTTAGAAAATCAACAAAACGTGGTTTGACTGTAAGACGCCCCAGACTAGCCCTCACTGGATCCATGAAGGAAACACAGTGATGTTACACAGCGGAGGAAATGCCAAACAGAGCGCTCTCGCTGTCTGAGTACAGAGAGCTCACTGTCGTGGTCAGAAACCAGATTTGAGATGATCTGAGCTTTGGGACATGAAGAAGAAAAAGGGGATGCACATGGTCAGCAACAATACTCAGCTAGGCTGTGCGGTTTCTGAAAGGATTTTCTTCCATGGATTTAGAGGGTCACGGGGCAACAAAACAGCAGCTTTGCTTTCTGTAGAGTCGGCTCTGCGCTCCACAGCGGCAGCGGCAAGGAGAACCTCCTCTACAGCAGAGCATAGGAAGCCGAACAGGTGAGAGGATCGGCTACAGGTCGGGCAGCGCCAGTAATACTGTTGGTCCAAAAAAGCAATAGAAGTTCAAACCTCTAGAAGCCGGAGAACGAAGATTGGAGAGTCTTTATCTCACCGGCGGCCGCCGCGTTGCCGTGACAACAGGCCGGATTGTGGGGGAAACTCATATCCCAGGTTATGAAGTGAGATGGAATCGTCCTGCTGTATTATTGCACAGCTATCATAAAGGGTGTGTGATATCTCCGTCTATGACTAACAGACACTCCAGGTTTTCTTTTGTCCTCCGTCAGCAGCAGAAGCAGCAGCAGCAGCAGCACTCTGGATCTCTGGAGCAAAATAGTCCCAAAAATATATACAGAAATTCAGTTCAATAAAGACCATCAAAAAGTGGAATTATTCACTTCAATACTTTATTCAATTAGTTAATTTATTCATTAAATTATTGACTTATTTGTTTATTGGAGTTTATTTGTTTATTAATTATTTTTGATGAATTATTACATTTTATTTCATTTACAGTTAATTACTCAAGTTGTAGTTAAAATTTTATATAGTGGTATTTTTTTGTTTTTTAAATAAATCAGAACTTTATAAATAACTTTGTTTATGGATTTATTATTATTATTATTAGTAGTAGTAGTAGTAGTAGTAGTAGTAGTATTAATAATACTACTACTACTACTAATAATAATAATATTAAAAAATTGTAAACATCTTGTTATTATTATTATTATTATTATTATTATTATTATTATTGTTATTATTATTTTCAGTAGTTAGCACTGTCACCTCCAGAGACCTCCCATTCGACCTGTGGAGTTTGCATGTTCTCCACACTTCCCATAGTTTTCTCTGATACTCCGACTTCCTCTCACATTTCAAAATATCAGTTGGCGTCTCTCTAAAATCTCTGTGTGTGTGTGTGCAGCTCAGATCTTTGTCCAGACTCTCATCATTACCAGGTTTGCTGCTCTTCCTTCATGTTCCGCTGTTCCACTGCAGAGCATTCAGAAAGCTGCAGGCCGTCTGGTTCAGGACCTACCAAAACCTGCTCATCTCACTCCTTTGCTGAGACCTCACTGGCCCTTCTGCTGGAGCCAGAATCAAATTTAAACTTTTGCTCTGGCTTGTGAGGTCTCAGAAGGTTCTGAGTACTACACACCTCCACACCGACACGCCAACTCAGGTCTGCAGCGCCCGCAAGGCCAGACCTCAGTGTTTCAGGCTCCTTTGACTGTTTGGATGTTTTGTAAGTCGTTATGGACAAATCTTCTGCTGAATGGCTAAAGGTTTAGAGTTGCACCCCTTCAAAATCTGGAACGGTATATGTGCATTAGCCACAAACGACCCTACGCCTATCCTTATGCTCTGGGATCTGATCATTAAAAATGAGAGGAATTAAAGGCAGAAAAGAGAAATACAATCGACAAAAATATTTTTTTTCATTTTATTTTTCTACATATTTTTGGTCCACATAGACGTGTAAAACCACAGACCCACAGCTTCTGAACATAACAGTAACAATAAAATAATATTAACACAATGAAGGTTAGCTGTGAAAGTGTGAAACATCACATTTGATCTTGTTTTGTGTCAGGTTAGTGTTTGGTATCTGTGGAAATATAACAGATCTGCTGTCGGGACATTTGGGGGATGTGTGCCGGACCGAATTCGTCCCGACGGGTCTGGACTCTAAAACATTTTTTCCATCAAACTCATCGCAGCTTCTCAGAGCTTCAGAACAGCTGGGAGAGAGTTCTCTGTTTCTCATACGGTCTGGTCTGTTCAGACTCACTTCATGCAAATCCTAAATCAGGAAACGTTGCGACCAAAAGGTTGGGACTGGAAAAAACACAGTGTTTCTTACATTTCATTTTGACGTTCATTTCATTGCAGACAGAATGAACCTGAGATATCTTTCAATGTTTTTTTTCTAGTCAACTTCATTTCATTTGTTAATAAACATCCATTCCTGCATTTCAGACCTGCATCACATTCCAAAAAACGTTGTGACCCCACACATTCTCTATGGGGGACGGGTCAGCACTGCAGGCGGGCCAGTCCAGTACCCGTGCCTTCTTCCTCCACAGCCGTGCCTTTGTAATGGGAGCAGAGATCACCCCTCTTCAGGTTAGGCTTTTTAGGAAATTCCTCCAGATTCTGAATGGTTTAATGATATTATGCCCTGCAGAGGGAGGAATATATAAATCCCTTCCAGTCCTTCTCTGAGGAACACTGTTTTTAAAGATCTTTCCTAGATACTGTTTTTGTACCAAATCATGAGTGTTTGAAATCACATCATTTAAGTTTTTTACTTGTTTGTACAACACAGAAATAAATCTACGTATAATGAGGAGGGTTTAATCAAAGATGAAGAAGATGGACAGCTGATACAAGTCACGGCTGAGATCGATGAAATATTGATAGATTTGATCAGACCTAATTAAGACGTGACCAAAGCTGCAAACGAGCCTCACAGCATGAAGTGTCTGGGTTATGATTTATTATTCATGTCTGACTGCAGAGCCTCACTTTCGGCGGCGTCCTAACAGTGATGAATGCTGATCGGTTATTAAAGAGAGCTTAGGAACAATTTGGCTCTGTTATTCTGTTCCATAAATCAAATCCACAACTCAAATAAAACATCTCTGTAGCCTTCAAACGGAAAGGTTCATACAAAGGCCAGGTCCTCCAAAGCACGGACAGAGGGAAAGCAGCAGGTCCGGACGCACAACGGCACCGGAGCTGAAGGAGCCCAGGCTGCTCTGTCAATTCAAATAATAAACAGGTGAAAGGACACAGAGGCTGGAATAAGACATGCGGAAGAAATCAGTCGCTCGTTCTGCTAAACTAAAAGCAGCGCTTGGCAAAAAGAGGGACGAAGTTCTGCTCCGATCAGCGTGGGCTCCGTGGTGAGATGGAGGCTAACTGCTATCGCTCCTGCACCTGTCTTCGGTCCGTTAGACATTCTGCCGAATCATTCAAATGGACATGTAATAATTAAAATGTAAATCTGTTAATGAGCAGCATCCTCCCTCTCCTTCCTCGTGTCTTCTGCTGTTTTTGGTTTAAGCAAAAAGTTATGGATGTAAAACCGAGCTTCAGTCCAGCTTTTTCTTTTATTCCCGTCTTTTTTCATCATTTTTATTTTCTTCTCTATTCTCTTTCTCTTCGTTTTCGTCTTGCCTCTTTTTTATTTTCTCTCTTCAACCTCAATCTTCTCCAACAATTATTTTTCTTTTTCAGTCTCTCCTTTTGTTTCTTTTTTGTCCCTCATTTTCTTTCCCTAGTCCTTGTCCATATTTTATTGTCCACATATTTTTTCTACTCAATATTTTCTACCATGATCTAAATCCATATTTGTCTTGACTCTATCAATGCCTTTTTTCTTTTTAATTTACACTCTTTCCCAATTTCCTTTTTCCTTCATCTTCATCATCTCTTTATCCTTTAAATCTTCCATTTGGGGTTTTTTTTTCTCTTTTTTATCCAGTTTTTATTTCACCTCATCTTTTTTCATTCATATTTTTTCTCCTATATTTATCTTTCCTTCTAAATTATTTTCTTTTTTGCCATCTTTATCTATTCATCTTTATATTTTTTCATTTATTGTTCTGTCCTTTTCTTGTCTCTATTGTCTTTTTCATCTTTCTCTTTCATCATCTGGTTTATTTTCACCTCTTCACTTCTCCTCTTTTTTATTTTCCCTGCTGTTTTTTATGCTTTTCCTCTTCTTTTTTCTTTTTAATCATTTTCTTTAGCCAACACTCCCTTTATGTCACACTTCTTGTATGTCTTTGATTATCCCTTTTTGTTATTTCCTCTTTCTGATTTTTTAACTTTTTTATTTGTGATCAATTATTTTTTACAGCTTTACTTTTTTTACTTCTGCCTTTGTAACGGTGTCTCTTTTTCTCTTAATCTCTTTCTTAATCTCAAGTTATTTTATTGTTATTTTTCGTTGCCATGTCATTACTCCTGTTCTTCATCTTTCTCTCTCCAACAGGGGGCGCTAGATCATCACCCCCCCATATTAAAGGGGGCAGAAAGGAGCTGCAGGACAGAAGGGAAGCGGCCGCTGTAAACTGGGGGCGTAAACTGGCAGGGGAATCAAACTGGGTCTCATTCAAAAAGAGAGAGAGAGAGAGAGAGAGAGAGAGAGAGAGAACAATAATAATAATAATAGAGAACTGTAATGCTGCTTTAAAAAGAATTGTTTTGTTAAATGTTTACATTTCTTTTCCTTTTCAGTCTTTCTCATTTTCTCTCCGTGTTTGTCTTGTTTTTATCTTTTAATCTCAACCTTTTGCTCTTTTTCCTTCTTCTCATTTCCATTCTTTATAGACACTTTTTTAAAATCAGTTTTGTCTTTTTTTTGTCTTGTCTATATTTCTTCTTTCTTCTTTTTCTGTAATACACTTTAATTTTCTAACATTTGCCTCTTTCCACTTAATTCTTCTTTATCTTTTCTTTCTTTTTTCACAGTGTCTCCTCTCACTATCATTATTTTTATTCCTGTCTTAAAGGTTTTTTCCTCATTTCCCCTTTTTGGCATTGTTCATTGTTCATTTTCTTTCCTTTTTATCTTGATCTTATTTCTTATTTCTACATCCTTCTATTAGCTCACCTTCTAATTTTCTTTTCTTTAAGTCCAGCATGGTTTTTGTCTTTTTGATCTAATCCTATCATATTGTTTCCCTTTTTTCTCTTCTTTTGTTAACTTATTCTCTCTTTTTCCATTTGTGTTTTTCTTTCCTATATTTTCACTTCTCTTGCTCCACCAACTCATATCATTTCTGACATTTTTTAAACTCTCTTTTCTCTGTTCTCACATCACTCTCTTTCACTCCTCCTCGTTGTTCTCACTTTCTTTTGTGTCATTTCTTTTTTGTCAGCTTTCTGTTTTTCATCTTTCTCTTTTCTCTAGCTTCAACGTTTCTCACCTTCACTCTTCTTATCTTCCTCTCTCTTTTTTCCTGATTCTAGTCTTCCCACTCACCTTTCTTATTTCCTCTCTCTCTCACTCTCTCTCTCTGTCGTTATTTGCCTCTCACTTTAATTCTTTCTATTTGCCGTCCCTCTCTGTCCAAATCACTTTTCGTATATCATACTATCTCACAGCCTCTTGCTCTCTCACCTTGTGCTTGATTATTTTCTTCCGTTCACTCTCTCTCTCTCTCTCTCTCTCTCTCTCTCTCTTGCTTTTTGTATAAAGCGGTGGGAATGGAAGAAGGTTACTCAGGGCACTTGCTTTCTCCAGCTGTCAGTCAAACTCAGCGCTGCTACAGAAAGAACCAGGGGAGGAGAACCATCAGGATCCCCCACACCGGCCACCGAGAAAAAGTTTATGAACCCCTACCTGATTTCTGTATTAATGACTGGTGCACTTTGGTCTGACAAACATATTTACCTACAGCAAACACACACACACACACACACACACACACACACACACACACACACGCACACGCACACACACACACGCACACACGCACATTCTTTGTTCTCTCTTTTCTTTTTTAGTTGGTTTTCTGCTTTATCTCTTTTTAATTTTCTTTTCTCATTGCTTTAACATTTCTCAACTTTTCTCTTCTTTCTTTGAACTTCTTCTGTTTCTCTTCTCCTTTTTCCGATTCTGATTTTCCCGCTCATCTTTATGATTTTCTTTAATATTGTTTCCCTTTTTGTCCTAATCTTACTGTCATATTGGTCTGATTTTCTTGCGTATTTTTCTTCTTTCCTCATTTTGTTTCTCTCTTACATTTCCCTCTTTCCTCTTTTATTCTTTATTTTTCTTTTAGCTACTTGTATCTATTTTTCCTTGCCTTTTTGCCATTTTTCTCATAAACCACATTTACTTTTTATCCATTTTCTCTCTCCTTTTTGTTTCCTCCTTTGACCTATCCACGGTTGGGTGTGCATTTTTTTTCTTCTGTCTTTTTTATCTATCCACAGGGAACCCAGATGTTGTTTTGCAGGCTAGGTCTCAGCTTTGCACCACGCTGTGCTCTTGGTGTGATCAGTGCAGGACAGAGTCTTCGTTGTCGTCTTATCTACCTAATGTATGATACGGTGTGATGGACGGAGGAAATCCACAGGTGGAGTCTGAACTTCAACGTCAAGGTGAGGAAACTCAGTGACGAGGGATTATTATGGTCTGGATGATGCTGTATTGATGTATCTAGGCAAACCACAGCAGTACCATTTGGGAACTGGCTTGGAAATGTGTGTGTGTGTGTGTGTGTGTGTGTGTGCATCAAGAGATGGCGCCGCCTGAATGATTATCAGAGTCAGAACTCAATGGCCTTGTTGTGCGAGTCGGGAGCTGAGGGTCGAGTGGCGGAATTACGATTAGCAGAGTGCGCACACACACACACACACACACACACACTTGGTACCAAGTACACTGTATTGGTACCAAGCACAAACCTATGACCAAAAGTATGTGGACACCTAAAGTCAAAACCACAGGGTAAATGAACACGGAGTCAGTGCTGTCCAGCTTTTTAGACATTTGTCGTTGCGTTTTGTTGAGCTTGGATGTTTGGACGTGGCTTGAGGTCCAGTTCCTCCCAAACCTGTTGGAGTTCTGACTCAAAGGCTTCACACCCTTAAAAGGTGTGAAGCTCCACAACAATAAAACTATTTAAGGGATGGAAAACCTCACCATAACTTTCTAAAGACGGAGAACATGGCTGAGTTCCTGGACGTAAAAAATCACATTTGTATTTCTGCGTAACAAAAAATGTACACTGTGTGAATAGGCCAGATAACAAAAAAGACAAAGAAAGGAGAGACTTAAAGAAAGACAGGCAGAAGGAAAGAAAAGCAAAGAAAATGTGAAAATGATTGCTTTAAGGAAAAGAGAAAAATCACTGGAAAGAAAGATAAAGAAAGAAAGAAAGAAAGAAAGAAAGGAAGGAAGGAAGGAAGACATGAAAGATAAAGATAAAGGAAGAGATAAGATTAAAAGACAGGAAGAAAGAAAGAGGGAAATAAAGAAAGAAGAAAGAAAGTTATTAGATATAATAAGGAGATAAAGAAAAAAAGAAAGAAAGAAAGACAGAAGGAAAGAAAGTAAAACTCTTTGCTGACGTCTAGATAAAACAGTTCTGTTTCTGTCCCGGCAGGACCTAGGTGTTACAGGAGAACCGGCTCTCCGGTGGGATTAATGAAATGCACCTTTCCCTGTTGGGTTGCGATGGGAAAAGCGGAACTTCATAGCAACACAACCTCAGTCACTGCAGAAAGTCCTTTATGTTTACCCCTTAGTTAAGTGAAACACCTGAGGGATTTTATGCAACACTTAATCATTCCTTTGGTTAAGGGGAATCTTCTTTAAGCTTTATATTTAAGGAGTGTCTCTGCAAACGGGCACTCGCCCTAGATCTGGAGAAACTCCTAAAATGGAAGGCATTCAGGGGCCACTGGCTGGGATCATGGGCTTTACACCTCTGCAGGTCAGGCTTTTATGCACCTGTTAGCCGTTAGAACTGGTGTCCACATACTTGTGGCTCGTCGGATCGGTTTGGGCGACCTTTCAGAACGGGGACGCTCTCCATCCATCGCTCTTTGTCTGATTCCTTTAGCGCAGCATCTCTGAGCGATGTACCAACGGCTCGCAAACAAAGAGAGCGTTGTGTAAGCGAAACAAAAGCCTCCAGCTGTAAAGTGAACACACACACACACACACACACACACACACACACACACACACACACACACACATGGAACAAGTCAGCAAGTCCCTTGACAGCCTGGAACAAGAGGGTGTAATTAAAAAGAATAATAGATTATGATTAATATCAGCGAGGCTGGGTGAGCTCTCTCTCCCTCTCTCTCCCTCTCTCTCTCTCTCTCTCTCTCTCAGTGTCTCTCGGCCGCTCCCTGTCAGTTTCACCGCTTCATATCCAGGCCTCCGTACCTGCTTCTCGGCCCCACTGACATCCTGACATCGGCGCAGGTCAGAACGTGCCGAGTGTGGCCCGCTTTGTTCCTCGTTAGCATGAGTGGTGGAGCGGGCGCAGGCGCGGGTGCGGGCGCGGGGTGAGGAACGTGACGCCTTAATTCGGCGTGTTAAAAGCGCTTTTGCACCTCGCCGCGACAGCAGCTCATTTCGTTGCTATTCCCGTTGTTGACGACCATAATTACCTGCTAGTTAATTACTGCGAATTAGGAGAGACTGAATAGAGGAGCTGGCGTTTGAAGCCCACATTAAAGCAGGTAGGCCTCAAGGACTCGCCAACACACACACACACACACACACACACACACCCATGGGTAAAGAGGAACAGAACGCCTGTGCCAACACCTCACATTTAAAAAATGTCCTGTTATCTCAAAAACAAATGTTCTGGCCTCGGCCTCGTCTTTACTTCTGGGCTTTGCCTGTCGTTCTCATCGTGCCCAGATTGATGCCAGCGATACAGGCTAATCAGAATGCCACCCAACTCTCTCTAAACCAAGCATAAATCATAGGCTAGGCTAAACCAATAAATGGTTATGATTATATGATTAGGGTCTCCTAGTCTAATTAGGCAGACCAGTTGGTACGAGGATCGAGAAGCTCTTCTGTACGTCACCCTGGAGAAGAACGTCAGAGGACTGCTGAGCTAGTGTGATACCATAACATCAAAAAGAAAAGAAAAGAAAGATTTAAAGAAAGACAGGCTGAAAGAAAGAAAATGTGAAAACTATTACTTTAAGGAAAGGAGAAAAAGGAAAGACAGAAAGAAAGAAAAGTAAAGAGGCGAAGAAATGAAGATAGAAAGATATAAGGAAAGATATAAGAAGGATGACGGGAAAGAGAGAAAGAAAGAAGGGATAAAATGGATCATCAGTCCATACCAGTGAGTTTTGGGGTCCGTCCTCCAGGGGCATCAAGGTCCTCACACAGAGCAGCAGCTGGTAGTACCCGCCACAGGTGTTTGGTGCCAGGGAACCCAAAATCAGTAAGTGAGAGGGTTCTTTATCAGAAGCTCTGGCGGGGGGTAACTATGGACTGAGCCAATCTGGTCCGAGTCGGGGCGGCCACTGGGCCCGCGGGGGGGCACATGCCCGGGCCGGGGTGGTTAGTGAGGTGATACTGGAACATAATCGATGAAGAACTCAAACATTCCGATTATTTGGTGTTTACTGGTGCCACTTGGGTGATGAAGGACACGTGTCGGGTCGGTGGGCCATTTTCCGGCGTTGGCGTTGCTCTCCGCCCCGGCGCGGTAAAGCCCTGATTTAATGGCTCTAATTATTATGGGATTGCCATTCATAACGAGCTGTGACAGAATGTCAGCACGCTTTATTGACTGAAGGCCTGCCGAGCGTTTCCTCCCTCCATTCAGCGGCACGAAAGATGAGGACGCCAATCCAATCACGCCTCCATTTTGCCTCGGCTAATTCTATTAGCGTGCGTAATTGCTTTGGCTGTGTTCGTAACTCGATTAGGCCGGAGGAACACACTCATGTTAATAAGATCGGCTGTTATTGCTGCCTGCCTTCATCAGATCGCATCCGAGCGGCTCCAGATTAAAGCCTCGCCGCTCCTCCTAGCGAACGCAGAAACAGCGCTAACATCCCATAATCATCCCCCAAATCCGCTCGCCATTAGCACACCCAGACTGGGGCCGAACCACAGCGCTGCCATGGCAGCTAAACAAACTGCAGGTGGCCTCCAGAGAGCTAAAGGCCTGGGTGTTTTTATTACATCTAAGTTTAATCAGTTAAAGAGAAGAAAGAAAGGAAAACATAAAGAAAACAAAAAGAGAGCATCACAGAAGGAAAAACAGAAAAAAGGAAAGAAAAATGAAAGGCAGGCAGAAAGGAAGAAAAACAAAGCACTGGACAAAGAAAGAAAGAAAGAAAGAAAGAAAGAAAAACAAAGAACAACAGATAACGAGAAGAAAAAGTAGAAAGAAAAGAGAAAGAATATAAAGACATCAAGAAAGACAGACAAAGAAAAACAAAGAACTAAAGAAAGTAATAGAAAGAAATAAAGAAAGAAAGAAAGAAAGAAAGAAAGAAAGAAAGAAAAAGAAATTTCAGATAAAGAAAAAGGAGAGCAAGACAGAATGAAAGACAGAAATTATAAAAGAAAGGAGAGAATAAATAAATAAATAAATAAATAAATACATAAAAAATACTGAAAGATTAAAGTAAAAACAAAGAAAGGAAAGAATGAATTAAAAATAGATAAACAAAAGAAAAGAAACAAACAAACTGTATACGTATACACACAGACACACAGACACACAGACACACACACACACTCACACACACACACACACACACACAGCTGTTCTTTTGAATGTTAACGTTAAACACTATAATGACTTTTTTGGGTTTAAAGCCGTCTCCTGCTCATTATCTCCGCTGTTTATTAGCACGCGCCACTTTAATATTAATTCCTAATCCTACAAGCAGGAAGTAGTTCCGCTGCCACGGCAACAATTAAGCGGTGAGTAATTAAATAGCCTGGGGCCCCGCCCCGCCCCGCCCCGCGGCTCGCGCTAACCTGCGCTACACTGTGTGCGCTGTCGTCTTTCAGCTCAGTTTCATCTGTCAGGAAAATCCCACTGGCTCCGCATTCTGACTAACGGGGGCACCGGGTTCCACAGCCTCATTATCACTCAGAACACAGAGCAGCAGAAGGTAATGCTCACTGAGCACACTGTCCATAACAAAGCCATCTGATTAGGACATGTAGCTATGTAAGCGCTGTGGCGTTCTTACGTCACCCTGTGGCGTTCTTACATTACCCCAGTAGGTGTGCTGAGTGTGGGTGTCACACAGGTCCAGGTCCAGAATTCAGTCCTCACCCAGTACTGTGGAGGGTTTGACATGTTCTTCCCATTTCTGATCCCAGAATAACGTCTGGACCAAACCCGAACATTCAGCAGAAAAAAGAATCAAACATTTTGTTTTTTTTGCTAATGATGACCAATGATCTACAGTGGGGCAAAAAAGTATTTAGCCAGCCACTGATTGTGCAAGTTCTCCTACTTAGAAAGATGAGAGAGGTCTGTAATTTCCATCATAGCTACACTTCAACTATGAGAGACAAAATGAGAAAAAAAAAATCCAGGAAATCACATTGTAGGATTTTTAAATAATTTAATTGTAAATCATGGTGGAAAATAAGTATTTGGTCAATAACAAAAGTTCAACTCAATACTTTGTAACATAACCTTTGTTGGCAATGACAGTTGGCAATGTTTCCTGTAAGTCTTCACCAGGTTGGTACACACTGTAGCTGGTATTTTGGCCCATTCCTCCATGCAGATCTCCTCTAGAGCAGTGATGTTTTGGGGCTGTTGCTGGGCAACACGGACTTTCCACACATTTTCTATGGGGCTGAAGTCTGGAGACTGGCTAGGCCACTCCAGGACCTTGAAATGCGTTTTAATGGAGCCACTACTTCGTTTGTCCGTAGTGGAGTGGTGTGTTGGGATCATTGTCCATGCGGAAGACCCAGCCACTTCCATCTTCAATGCTCTAACGTGATGGAGGAGGTTTTGGCTGTAAAAATCTCACAATTTACATGGGCCCCGTTCATCTTCCCTTAACGACGGATCAGTCGTCCTGTCCCCTCTGCAGAAAAACAGCCCCAAAGCATGATGTCCACCCCATGCTCACAGCTTCACATGATATTCTCCCAATCCTCTTGGGATATCCATATGCTCTCTGGCAAACTTCGATGGGCTGGGAGCATGTTAATGCTTAAGCAGGGGGGCACGACTGGCACGCAGGATCTGAGGCCCCCTTCGGCGTAGTGTCGTTACTGATGGTAGCCTTTGTTTAATTTGGTTCCCAGTCTCTGCGGTTCATTATCAGGTCCCTCCGTGTAGTTCTGGAAGTTTTTGTTCTGTAGTTTTGCTCACGTCTCATGATCATTTGACCCACGGGATGAGATCTTGTGTGGAGCCCCCAGAGATCGGAGGGAGATTATCAATGGTCTTGTATGTCTTCCATTTTCTTACAATGCTCCCCACAGCTATTTATTCACACCAACCCGCTTGAATATGTAGATGCACTCTTCCCAGCAGGTTGCAGGTCTACAATTTTCTTCCGGGTGTCCTTCAACAGCTCTTTGGTCTTGGCCATGTTGAGGAAGTTTGGAGTTAGGACTGTTTGAGGCTGTGGGACAGGTTCTTTTATAAAGATAACGAGGTCAAAACAGTGCCATTAATACAGGTAACGATGGAGGAACAGAAGAGCTTCTTAAGAAGAAGTTAAAGGTCTGTGCGAGCCCAGTAAAATCTTGCTTGTTTGTTATTGACAAAGACTTATTTTTCTCTATGATTTAAATTAAAAATTAAAAAAAACAAACCTCCCAATGTGAGTTCCTGGGATTTTTTTCCCAGTGTTGTCTCTCATAGTTGAAGTGTAGCTATGATGAAAATTACAGACCTCTCTCATCTTTCTAAGTAGGAGAACTTGCACAATCAGTGACTGACTAAATACTTTTTGGCCCACTGTATGTTATGTGACACAGACCCAGCCCTCATCCCCTTTAAAGAACATAATAAAGAAAGGCAGAAAGAGAAAGATAAATAATACATACAAGACAAGAAAGAAGGTTGAAGAGAAAGACAAGTAGAAAGAAAGTAAAAAGGAAAGATCTAAAATGGAACAGACAACAGAAAGAAAGAAAGAATGAAAGAAAAGAAAGAATGAAAGGAATGCAGGAAGGAAGTAAAAATAAAGAGAAAGAGATGGAAGAATTAGAAAGTTAAAAAAGACATAAAAAGAAAAGAAAGATGGTTGAAGAAAAAGAAAGGAATGAGTAAAGATAGAAAAAAGAATATATAGATAGTAAAAAGGAAAGAAAGAAAGAAAGCAAGAATGTGACAGATAAAGAGAAAGGAAGTCAGCTAGAGAGAATGAAAGACATAAAGAAAGTAAAAAAGAAAGTAAGAAGGATAAAATAAAAGAAAGGAATAAATAAATAAATAAATAAATAAAGCATTATAATAAAAAAGACAGAAAAAAGAAAGAAAGAATGAAAAAAAGAAAGAAAGAAAGAAAACAGGTTAAAAATCAGTAAAAATAGAAGGCTAAAGAGAAAGAAAGAAAGGGAAAGAAGAGGAAGATGTAAAGAAGGCCTTCTTTGTCTCTCGAGCCTCTGACTCTAAGGTGCCGGAGCCGGGAATCTGCCAGACCCCTCATTACTCAACCTGCCCAGTGAGTAGCAGGATGTCCCACAAGGGGGCACTCTGGTCCCAGCTCCAGAGAACCCAGGCTCAGGCGTGTGTGGAGTTTGCATGTTCTCCCCGTGTCTGTGTGGGCTTCTTCTGGCTCCCTCAGGGGGCAGCAAAAGGAGCTTGTCCAAACAGAGTTCTACTGTTGTGTTATGTATATAACACATGCTATGTAGTGTGCTAAGCTGTTATGTATATAAAATAACTTTGTTTGATTTTAGCTCAACGTTTAGCTGTCCTGAAAAGAGAAAAGATCCAAAAGAGACAAAGTCCTTCTGCTGAACTACGCAGCCTCTGTGCAGAACCAAGAAACAGAGCTAACAGACTCTCGCTGGAGCCTGTGCGTCTCTGGGTGTCTATGGTACGGCTGCTTTGTACGTTTCGCAGCAGTCCCTCATTTAACCTTTCCACCATTATTTCTATAGTTTGTTACTTTGGAAATGTGATTTGTGATGATGAGAGTCGATCCTTCCTTCAAAGCAGGATTCAGGTAGAGAACAAAAACATGCCAGACCCAACAGCACTCGATTACGTAAAGATCCCGCAAGCACGTGTTTCCAGCTGAACGCGAAGCAGAAATACCTTATTATTTGCAAAAATAGAAAAAGAAAAAATAAATACACTCTTCATTGGACACTTGGAGAGGCTTCATTAAAGATCGCTGCCTTTCAGGGTGTGCTCATTTGCAAATTTCAGCCTGGATGTTTGTCTAATTCTTGAGGCTGATGAATATTTTCCGCCACATTACTCTCCCTCTGTCGGGTAGTTTGGGTGCTAAGTCGTATCCGGTAATTCATTAGCGCCTGAAGCAATCCGTCCTGCTGTTTCTCACCTGTTTGACTTGATTTTACTCACAGTTATCCCGTCAGGTCCGGTCCAGTCTCTCGGTCGTCTGTCTGTTTTCATTCGCAGGTCCTTCATCTTTGACTTCTTTCTACAACACGTCCACTGTGGAGGACGGGAACGTTAGTTTTGTAAAGTGGCCTCCAAACCTTCCTTCCCTGGTCTTAACTATAGATAACCAGAACAGGTAGAAGTGTCCACATACGTTTTGATCAAAGTTTGAATTTTGGTGCATGCTTTTCTATGTTGTTTTCTAACACAGTGCAGTTCATACACTTGCCAGTGTGGCATAAGTGTCCAATGTTTTTGGGGGACAACCAGGGGGCGTCCTGAGGCCCACTTCACTGGGGTACGTGCCTCAGTAAAATGTTGCTCTTCCCCACTAAAATCATGGCAGTAAAAAGCCAATTTTATCTCGGGTTGCTGGGCAAAATGTCAGGACACGGCATACAAATTCACTACAGACACTACATTTCCCATAATGCCTTGTAATCTTTCTGAAAACCGAAGGCTAACGCTTTCAGTTAGAGCCAGTTTCTTTTGGTTTTTGCACATGAAGTAATGGACATCCACAAGTAGTTTGCTCAGACTCGGCAAGCAGTTCTGTCTCGGGCATTAGGATTGCAGAACTAGAATGGTGACCAGAAATAGCACAGGCCTGCATAATGCCAAGCCTCGACTGGTGTAAAGCACCCACACTGGACTCTGGAGCAGTGGAAACAGGTTCTAACCCTGTTAATCTGACACAAAGTACAGCGTCTAGGATCGAAGAAGGAAAAACAGAAAGACAGAATGAAGGTCTGGATGTGATTCTTTGTGGAAGGTTTGATGGAAAGTCCTTCTGGTTCAGCAAAATGGGCTTCATAAAGAATCTTGAGCTTGGTTTGAGGTCGAACCATGTCTGCACCTGATCCTCATCCAGCATCTGCAGGATAAATTGAGACTCTGACCGTGAGCTCACCTGACTATTCTCTCTGAGACCTTTATCCTGGTCACACGGTCCTCGATGGGGTTGCTGTTGCAGCTTTGTGGTGATCCCCCCATCTCCTCCCTCAGACATGTCTGCAAGACTCAAAGCCAGGTCTGTGTGATGGTGGGCTAACCATCATGAATATTAATGAATATTAATTATGCAAATACGGATCGGTGTGTGTACACACGTACAACAAAGGTACACACTCGAAAAACTAGTATAAACTGTGTGTGTGTGTGTGTGTGTGTGTGTGTGTGTGTGTGTGTGTGCGCGCTCGAGCGAGGCTGTCTCACGCCTGTCAGGTCTGTGTGTGAGTTGAATCGGTTTGATTGACGGCTCCGGCGTGGCCTCCACCCTCCTGAAGGAGGAACAGAGCCGGAGCTCAACCGGTTCCGAGATGGACAGAGCGTTAAAGAGGAGACGAGGGGCAGGTGAAGGCCGTCCTGTCTGTCAGGCTTCTCCGACATTTGGCACACACACACACACACACACACACACACACACACACACTTCATTCTCATTATTCATAGCATCCATTCATAATTAGTTCCAGTTACACAGAAGGTTTTTTGTTTTTTTTTGCTCAACTTCATTTCCAATCCACAGCCATCCGTACTATTCTAACATTCTATTTAGTACCCAAATATGCTGCTAGTACCATTCTAGCTGGGCTCTTTGTGGATTGGAACACAGCCGTGTAATATTTGATGTATTTTTTAATATGGTAGGACTGATGTGATTGACAGTCGCACACACACACACACACACACACACACACACACACACACACTTACACTTGAGTTTGAATGGCAGATGAATCTCGAGTGGAACTGCATTTATGAAGCGAAGGTCGAGAACACCAGCTCGTCCTTCTCCATCCTCCACACACGGTGTTTAAGCGCTGCAGTGTGTTACAGAAGGTACGGCGTTAGCGCCTGCACACTGGCATGCTAATCATTCGTGGGATTTGACAGACTTCAAAAAAAGAATTCCCGAACGCGTAAGTTATTTGATCTGTCGTTCCTCAGTTAGCTGCTTAAATTCTTTCCTGACCTTAATTTCAGGAAAGCCTGAAGGACCTGAAATTCCACAAAGAGGTGAGGAGAACATGCCAAACTCCACTAACCAGAGACGAGGATCAGACGCAGGTACCTGGAGCTGCCCAGCACCAACACTACTTTCTGCATCACCCCCGAAACTGAGTTAACGTAAAATATAAAGCTGATCCGCGTCAGTCATTCCAATGAACTGTATTACAGCAATGGAGGAAGAACGAGTCAGTTCAGAGTCATTTGTTCTGATTCATTTGATTAAGATTAATTTTGTAAAGATTCATTCTGAGTCGTTTGTTAAGGTTTATTTTCTCAGAGTAATTGGATCATATTCGTAGGTTCTGAGTCATTTGTACAGATTCATTTGTTCAGAGTCATACATTTATATATTATATAAGTATATATGTATATTATAGTACATATTATATATTTATTTATTCAGAGTTGATTGTTCTGACTCATTTAAGTTTAATTTGTTCATGTGTCATTTGTCAGTTGTTCAGAGTCATTTATTTAGATCCATTTTCTCTGAATTGATTGTTCAGAATCATTTGTTCATATTTCGTTTAGATAAGATCTACATATACAGAGTCCCCGAGTCCCACAGAGTCGCTGAGATGATTCAGAGTTGGCTCTGAATCAGAAGATCTGACTCAGTGATGAGTTCCTGTTCCAGTTCCTGATGGTCCCTGAGCTGTGAGACATTCTGCTCTGAATCATCAGCGTCCGTCTCCAGACCTCGGCGTTTGGACCGACTGATGATCAGAGAGACGTCTGAGTGGGAGGAGCCCAGCTGTCCAGTCCAGGACCGGGCCAGGTCCAGAGCTTCTGGGTCAGTCTGTAGAAGGAACGTCCAGGATTAATATCAGCACCAACATAGAGAGTGTGTGTGAGAACAGAAAGAAAGAAAGAAAGAAAGAAAGAAAGAAAGAAAGAAAAAAAGACATGATGCTAATGCTGCTAACAAAGAAAGACAGAAAGATTAAAAATGAAAGAAATAAAATAAAGGGAGGAAAGAGAAAGGGAAAAGAACAAGAGAGAAAAGAAATAAAATAAGACAAATGACTCGAAAAAAGAAAGAAAGAAAGAAAGAAAGAAAGAAAGAAAGAAAGAAAGAAAGAAACCCAAAAATGAGAATGGTTGAAATAAAATAAATTAAATAAGAAAGAAAAAAAGGGACAAAGAAGTATAATAGAATTGAAAGCAATTGAATGAAGACATGAAAGGAAAAAGAAAGAAAATGGAAATATAAAAAGGGAAGAAGGGAAAAGAACAAGAGAAAAAAATAAAACAAATTATTAACAAAAAAACAAAGACAGACATAAAACAAAAAGAAAAGAAAGAAAATAAAGAAAGAAAAAAACAAGAGAAAAAGAAATAATATAAAAAGTTAATAAAAATGATGAGAGAAATAAAGAAAAAACTAAAAAAGAAGGAATGAAAGAAGATTGAAAGAAGAAATAAAAAATAAAATGAATGAACAAACAAATAAAGGTAAACAATAATGAAAAAACAAAAAAGTAAGAGACATAATAAAGAAGATGTGATGGCCCTGGTGTTGATGATGAAAGGTTGCCATGGTTATGACATCACAGTGTGCTGTAGTGAACCTCTGATTATTTATAGTTATGTAATTAGTCGTAAGCTCAGGTCCTCGTTAGCTCCTTACGCTCCTTACGTCTCTTCATGAAATGTGAGAGAGGCCATGAAGCAAAAAGTGACGGAGCTCTTTCTTTCGTTCGTTCTTTTTGATAAAGCTTGTATCGTGTTTAAGCATAGCACAAGAGCACAGAGCACCGACTCCCGAGATGGGGGCTGTTATGATTCAGTTTAATGAGCTCTTTGAAACGCTGCCTCCATGTTCCTGAGCTCCGACCCCCGCCACCACCGACCCTCCATTAGCTTCTTATAATAGCTCTGGCTCTATGGCCCAGGAGGACCCTCCAGTTTCTGTCTCACTCAACACACACACTCACACACCCTCACACAACACACTCACACCACTCACGACACACACTCACACACGCACACCACTCACACACACACACACACACCCACACACACTCCCCCCACACTCACACTCACACCACTCACACACACTCCACACCCCCTCACACACACTCACAACACACCACTCACCCCACCTCACACCACACACTCACCCCCCCTCCCCCACCACTCACACACCACTCCCCCCCACTCCCCCCACCACACTCCACCCCCCTCCACCCCCACACTCACCCCACACTCCCCCCCCCACTCACCCCCCCCCTCCACACACCCCCCCCTCCCCACATCCCTGCCCCCCCACCCTCCCCCCCTCCCCACCCTCCCCTCCCCCCCTCCCACACTCCACCCCCCCTCCCCGGAGCACCCCCCCCCTCCCCCCCCCACCCCCTCCCCCCCCCCCCCCCCCCTCCCCCACCCTCCCCCTCCCCCCCCTTGACTCCCCCCCTCCCTCCCCCCCCAACCCCCGCCTCCCACCCACCTCAACCCCCCAGACCTGTCCCCCCCCACTCCCCCCCCCCTCCCCCCGCCCCCCCTCACCCCCCCGAGCCACGCCTCCCCCTCCCCCCCCTCCCCCTCCCCTCCCAACCCCCCCCCCTCCCCCCACCCTCCCAAGCCCCCCGCCATCCCCCTCACTCCCCCACGGGAGGTACCCCCCCCCGACCCCCTCTCCCCCCAAGCTCTACCGTGCTCCCCTCCGCCCGATTCCCCCCCCTGCCCGGACCCGACAGCCCCCCCCCCCGACCCCGCCCCTCTCCCCCCGCCCCTCCCACCCCCCGCTCCCCGCCCCCCCCACCAGGTCTTTAGGATGGAGCCCCACCCCCCCTCCCGCCCTCCCCCCGGTGACCCCACCCCCAGTCCCCCCCTCCCCCCCCCTCCCCGCCCAACCCTCCCCACCCCCACCCTCACCCCCCCCCCTCCCCCCCCCCACTCCCCCCAAGACCCCCCGCCCACCTCCCACCCCCCTCCCCCCTCCCCACCTCGCCCCCCCCCTCCCCCCGAGAGCCCCCTCGCACCGGAGCCCCCCCCCCCCAGGGCACCCTAAAACCTCCCCACAGCCGGACAACTCCCCCACCCTCGGCCAAACGTAAGCCCCAACCCTCCCCCCCCCTCCCGAAAGAGCCACCCCCCCTACGCCCCCAGCCCCCCCCTGCCACCTCGCAGCCCCCTCCCCCTCCCCCCCTCCTCCCCAAAGGCGCCCCCTCCCGAAGTCACCCCCCCGCTCCCCCCGGCCCTCCCCCCCCCCCCTCCCGTCATCCCCCTCCCCCCAAGCCGCCTCCCCTCCCCCTCCGCTCCTCCCCTCCCCCCACCTCCCCCCCCCAACCCTCCCCCCCCCCCCCGACCCCCCCTCCCCCCCCCTCCCCGGCCCTCCCCCACGCCCCCCCCCCCACCCCCCCCCCCCCCCCCCCCCAGCTCCCCTCCCGCCTCCTCCAACTCCCCCCCCCATCCACCCCCCCTACCCCACCCCCCCGCCCCCCCCCTCCGCACCCCCCGCCCCCCCGGCCGCCCCTCCCTCAAGCCCGCGCCCCCCCCCCCCCCTCCCCACCCCTTCCGCCCACGACCCAAGGAGGAGCCTCACTCAGACTACCCTTCTCCCAAACAGAGACGATGTACCCCCCCTCCCCCAATCCCCAACCCCCCCCTCCCTCCCAATACCCTCCCTCCTCCCGCCCCCCTCCGCCGCCAGCCCGGTCCGCCTGGTGGAGCCCCCGCCGACTCCCACCCCACCCTCGCCCCCCGCGCACCACATCCCGCCCCTCCCGGCCACCCCCGGCCCTCACCCCCCCCGCCTCCCGCCCCTCGGCCCCAACCCTCCGGAGACAGCAAGCTCCCCAGGCACCCCCCTCCCCCCCCAACCCCCCCCCATCCCCTCCACCCGTCCCCCAGACCGCCCGCTCCCCCACCCCCCACCCCCAGCACCCCCCCATACCACCCCCTCCACCGCCCCTCCGCCAGCTCCCCGGACCCCCCTCCCCCCCACCCCGATCCCACCCTCAGCCTCCCCAGGTGTCCAGAGAGCGAACCCCCCCCGTCCCCCCCCCCCCCCCGGCCAGGAAAAACACTCCCCCCACCCCCCCCACCCGCCCCCCGCCTCCCCCCGCACTCCCCCTCTCCACCCCCCCGAGCACCCTCACCCACCCCGCCGTCCCCGGGACGGCCCCCCCTCCACGCGAACCCCTGCCCCCCCCGGGGGGCCCTCCCCAAATAAGGCCTGAACGCGTCCACTCTCCCCCCCCTCCCCCCTATGCGCCCCTCCCCGACGCCCTCCACCCCCTCCCCCACCCCCCCCCCCCCCCCCCCCCGGCACCCACTACGGATCCCTGTCCCACCCCCCCCCCTCCCCCCTCCCCCCCCCCCTCCCCCGATAGCCCCCCCCCCCCGCTCCCCTGCGGGCCACCCTCCCCATCCCCCCTAGTAGCCCTCCCCCACCCTCCCCGCGAAAAAAACGGGAACCCCCCCCTCCCCAAACAACGCCACCCCATCCCACCCCCCCACCCCCCGACCACCCCTCCCCCCCCCCCCCCACACCCCCTCCCCGCCCCCTCCCCCCCCCCCTACGCCACCCCTCCCCCCCCCCCCGTCCTCCCGCCCCCCCCACAACCGACCTCCCCCCCCAGGAGGGTCCCCTCTCCCCCCCCTTCCCCCCAGCCCAAACCCTCCCCCCCCCCCGTCCTTCGAACCCCATCTCCCCCCTCCCCGCCTACCCCTCATCCTCCCCCACGTCCCCTCGCCACACCGGCCCCCCTCCCGCGCCACCCGCAGCTCCCCCCACCCTCCCACCCCCGCTCCCCCCCCCCCCCTTCGCATCCCCCCACCCCCCCCCCCTCCCCGGAAAAAGCGTTCGCCCCCTCCCCCTCCCCCCCCGCGAAGCCCCGGCACCCCCCCCCCCCCGCCCCCCTCCCCGCCCCCTCCCCCTCCCGCCCCCCGCGCTCCCCCCACGCTCCACCCCCCCTCCCAGGCCCCCCCCCCCCCCCCCCCCCCCCTCCCCCCCCCCCCCCAGAAAAAAACAGCCCCTCCCCCCGTCCCGCCCCCTCCCCCTGCCCCCCCCTGCTCCCCGCCCCTCCCCCCCCACCCCCCCCTCCCGCGATCCCCCCCCGTCCGCCATAAGGCCCCCCAACCTCCCTCCCCACGCCCCTCCCCCCCCCCTGTCCCCAAACCCGCTCCCCGACCCCACCCCCCCCCCGCCCCCCTCCTCCCCCTCCTGGTCCCCCTCCCCCCCCCCCGCCCCTCCAAACCCCACCAAGCCCTCCGACCCGAAGACTCCACCCCCCCATATCCCCGCTCCCCCCCCCTCCGCCCCCCCTCCCCCCCGATCCCACTCCCGAGTCCCGCCGCTCCCGGCCCCGTCCCCCCCCTCCCCCTGCTCGCCACCCGCCCCCCCTAACCCCCCTCTCCCCCCACCCCCCGACGTCGATATCGCCTCCCCCGGGACCCTAGCCCCCCCTCCCATGCCCACCCCCCCCCCTCTCACCCCCTCTCACCCCCCTCTGCCCCCGCCCCCCCACGGCTCCCCCCCCCCTAACGCCCCCCCCGCTTCCCCCCCCCCCACCCCACCCCCCACTTGCTCATCCCACTTCTCCTTCCCCCACCCGCTCCTCCCCACAGTCGACTCCCCCACCCCGCCAACCCCCCCACCCCTCTCTCTCCCCCCCCCTGGTGTCCTGAACTCAAATCTCCCCCCCCCTCCCATCTCGTCTACGGTCCCCCCCCCCCCATCCCCGCCGCCCCCCCCCACCCCCCCCCCCCCTCATGCCTCCCCACTCTTCCCCCCCCTCCCCCCCTCTCCCGATAGAACATTCCAGCCACCACTCCTCTCCCCCCCCCCAGCCCTCCCCCCACCCCACAGGCTGTCCCCCCCTAACTCCCCCCACGCGTCGCCCCCGCTTCCCCCCACAACCCGACCCCTGTCCCTGCTGCTCCCCAACCCTCCAATTCCCCACCGAAGCACAACCGGCCCTTCCCCCTCTCCGTGTTCCCCCCCCCGCCCCCCCCTCTCTCCCCCCACCGCGCTCTCCCCGCCCGAACCAGTCAAAGCACGCCCCCTGCCCCCCCCCATGAACCGATACCCCAACGCCCCTCCACTCCCAGCACTCAGCCCCCCCCCGCCCCCCCCCCCCCTCCTACACACACACACACACACACACACACAGTGTCTGTAGGATCAGGGTTAGAGGATTTTCTCTTACTAAGTTCTTATCATGAAAATACCTGAGATTATTTACAATGATGCTTCAAAGTTTGTGAACCTTTAAGAAATCAGAATCTAAAGCAAAACAGCAGCCCATGGTCCTACCGGCACCGTGCTTCACAGATCCAATACTACATACTGAGTCAAGAAAAATGACATAGCAAAAGAAAGAATGAACAACAAGAAACTTAGAATGAAACTAAGAAATAAAGAAAACTGAAGAACGAGAGAAGGATAAAACTGAAAGAAAAAGGAATACAAATGAAATAAGAAAGAAAGAAAGAAAGAAAGAAAGAAAAGAGATACAAATGGATTTAAAAAGTAAGGAAGAAGGAACAAAGAATGATAGTAACTAGAAAGAGAGAGAAAAAAAGAATACAAATATAAGAACAAACAAAAGAAGGAAAAAATAAAGCACGAAAGAGAGAAATAGGCCGAAAGAAACAAATAAAGAAAAATATACAAAGAAATAAGAAGCAAGAAAGGAGGAAGAATAAAAGAAGCATAGTAAAAGAAAGAGAAAAAAAAGGAGTGTAAACGTAAGAAAAAAAGAAAAAAAAGCAACCAAGAAAGAAAATAAGAACAACAAAAAATTATGAAATGCTGACAGAAAGGGAGGAATGAAAATAACACAAAGAAAGTAAAAAGAAAAAAAGTAATTAAGGGGCGGGGCTACAGATAAACAGAATATCATCTAAATTGAATCTTTGTAAGAAATACAAAAAATAAAAAAACAAAAATAAAATAAATAGTAGTTTGGTACGGACTGGAGGAGCCGCAGAGTGAGAATGCTCTAATGTGAGAGTGTGAGAATGTGAGCTCATAAAGGCGGCACAGGTGGGAGCGCGCGGTCGGCAGGGGGCGCTTTGATCTCCTGAAGAAGTTCGGTGGGGACGGAACGCCCGTGCGCTGACGTCATAAAGCTTTCTCTCTCTCTCCCGCTCCTGCTCGCGCGAGGCGAAACAAAGTAGCCGGAGTGAGTGAGAGTGAGGGGAGAGCGGAGAGCGAGCGCGCGAGGACTCACTCCAACGCACACGCACACACACACACACACACGCTTACACGCGCACACTGGGGCAGAGAGAATGGGGCGCGCGGCGCGGACGGAATACCCGAGAAGCGTCTGAAGTGATCGGTCCGGTCACGAGGAGGTTTAAAACAAGTCCATAAAGTTTAGAGAAGTGGTCGAGCGGGACATGGACGCGCTCGTGCTGGCTTTCTTACTGGTGCTGGGAGCCGCGCGAGCCGAGTACGGAACCGGTGAGTCCACACACACACACACACACACACACCTTTAACGCGTCCTTTGTGTAAGTCATGTGTCTAAGGATTAAAGGCTGGTAAAGTTGGGAGCAGGTCCGAGTCACGCGCACGCTCCGGAACTCCAGGTGTTGCGCTGCGCGAGCCGTTCCGTATGGAGTGTGTGCTCAGGCTCAGGTAAACGGAGGAACCGGAAAGTTCCTGCCCGTGCTGTGGTCCTTCTCATTTTCTCTTTGAACTCTTGGGCAGGTTATAAAGGTTGCGCGTGCAGGTAGATAAGCGGTAAGAGCGCGTGCGTGCTGCGTCGCGGAAGCAAATATTAGTACGCCATAAAAATGGCTCGCGCGATTCCCAAAAAACCGAGACGCAGAGAAACAGCACGAGCTGAGAGAAATAAGAATAAAAATCATGCAAAGGCAGGGTAGGGGCGCTGTGTGCACCTCTGTGGGAAGATCCTTCTGCTCCTCCCTCAGACACAGCCAACCCCTGTGACGCCCAATCCGGCCTGAAGGCACCAGTCTGACACCAGAGGGCCGTCTGAGAACCGTCCTACACCTGAGGTACTGAGAGACCGTGTAAAAAACCATCCCTCTGGGATCAGGTGTTTAATAGTTATGCCTGAAAGATAAGATAGCAAAAAAGAGAGAGACAAAAAAAAGAAAGAAAGAAAGAAGGAATGAAAAATGATGGAATAAAAAGAAAAGAAAGAAAGAAAGAATGTTGGAGACATGAAAGAAATAAAATGAATCGCTAGATAAGAGGAGAGACAGAAAGAAATAAAGAAAAATATACAGACAAAGATAGAAAATATTAAAGAAGGCAGAAGAAAGAAAGAAGGATAGTGAAAAGACAGAGAGAAAACAGAAATACACCAGTACAGGAAGGAAAAGCATAGAAGGATATAAAAGGTAAGAAAGAAAAAAAGATAGAAAGAGAGAACAGAAATTAAACTTAAGAGAAAAAGATACAAAGAAAGGTACATAAATAAGGAAGAAGAAAGAAAGACTGACAGTAAAAACAACATAAAGAAGGACAAATAAAAAATGTATAAATAGTAAGGAAACCAGAAGAAAGAAAGAACAAATGAAATAAAGAAAGAAAGTAAAATGTTGAGACATGAAAGGAATCAAATAAATTGACAGATATGAGGAAAGAGAGAAAAAATAAATAAATAAATAAATAAAACGTTACAGAGAAAGATAGAACCAAGGCAAAAGAAAGAAAGAAGGATAGTAAAAAGAAAGAGAGAAAAGAGAAGAAGCAATACAAATGTAACAATCAAAAAAGGATGGAAGGAAAAACATCAAAACATATAAAAAGTAAGAAAGAAAGAAAGATACCCCAATACCCCATAATGAGAAAGTGAAAACAGATGTTTTGCTTTTTTTTTGCAAATTTATTAAAAAGGAAAAACAAAAATGTAGCATGGACACTTTGTGTGACACTTGAAATGTAGCTCTGGGTTCCTCCCCTGATCGTCTCTGAGATCGTCTCTGAGAGTTTCTACACCTTGATTGGATCCACCTGTGGTAAATTCAGCTGATTGGATGTGATTTTTAAAGACACACCCCTGTCCATATAAGGTCTCACAACTGACGATGGATATCAGAACAAACACCAAACCACGAGGAGAGAAGAAGAGCTCAGAGACAGGACTGTGTGGAGAAGATCTGGAGAAGGATACAGGAAAATCTGCTGCACTGAAAGTTCCAAAGAGCACAGCGACCTCCTTATGTCTTAAATAGAAAAAAGTTTGGAACAACCAGGACTCTTCCTAGAGCTGCTCCACCCCACCAAGCTCAGTACTCCAGGGAGAAGGACCTCGGTAACAGAGGTGACCAAGAACCCAATGGTCACTCTGGCCGAGTTCCAAAGATCCCGTGTGCAGATGGAGAAGATCCACCATCGCTGCAGCAGCAAAACCAATCTGACTGTGAGAAACAAGATTCTCTGATGAAACCAAGACTGAACTTTTTGGCACCATAAACGTTTGGGTTCTGCAGCATTGATTGTTTTCTTGTGGTTGTTGTAAGGTCTCGGAGGTATCACGTTTAAGTTTAAGAAAATCGTTTTCATTTGTTGTATTTGTGTAACTTGGATAGATATCAGGAAAGGAAGGACGAAAATCATTTATCGATCCAGACGGACATTAGGAGGGTTACGGCAGCAGGGGTGGACATGACTGCACAAATATCAATATCAGTACTTATTTCATTTAATATCATCCCACAAAATGGGAGCTTGCGTTTCGCAGCGCTCTAATTCGCTACCGGAAAATGGGGGTTCAAAAAGGGTATGAAATCAAACGAAACCAAAAAGAGAGAGAAACGAGCGCTGATATTTAAAAAGGCAGTAAATAATTGATAATTAAGAGCAAATCAAATCATAATGATGGTTTATCTTGTAAATATCGCAATATTTCATGTAAGCGATAATCGGAACGTTCCTTGCGATGATATCACCGGTGTTTGTTTCCGTGGTACGAGCCGCTTTAATCAGGCGATTTTTAAGATGTGCCAGCTGTGTTCCCTCTGCATCTGTCGGGCCGGGCCCCGCGTCAGGCCCAGCTGTCCGTGGAATCGCTGATTAATTAATCAGAGGAGTCGAACCCGCGGATTAATTTCATTAGTGGCGGGAAAAGGGACGCGGCTCGGAGGCTGATTAGCGGATGGTGTGATTATCACCATGATGACGCTCAGGATCAGAGGCTGAAAATGAGCATCGGATAATCCGTCTCTCTCTCTCTCTCTCTCTCTCTCTCTCTCTTTATGTCTCTCTCTCATTTTTTTGGCCACAGTGCAAATGGGACACGCTGAAAAAGGTGAGTTGGTAATCTGTCCTTCATCATCATCATCATCAGTGCCATAAGTCCCTCTGTCTCCCATCGTTCAACTCCCATATCCATTTCTACAGCTGTCCTGATATATCGATGTCGTATTGCTGATATAATTTCTGATTTGCTGTTAGTGTATCCAGAAATCGTCTTTGTGTATCATGATATTTTGGCAGTATCATCCAATACCTGGTCTCTGCTGTGGCATATATCAAGTATCGTGGTAATATCTTGTAGTGTAATATGATACCTTGGTCTTTCTTGTGGTTTATTGTAAATATTGTGGTAATATTGGTATAGTAATCAGATATTTTGGTCAAATCGCCCATCTCTTGGTCTTTATTGTGATACTTATTGAGTATCGTGGTAATATTGGTATCGTTCTGTGATATTTTGTTCCGAATCGTGATACATATTGTGATACTTATCGAGTATTGTGGAAATATTAGGTATTGAAATGTGATACTCTGATTTTACGTTTAGTATTAGTTTAGTATTGTAATGATATTTTGGTCGAGTTTTTAATATTTACGATATTTTTGTTTTAATTGCGATATATATTGAGTATCGTGGTATTACCAGGGGTTGTGTCGTGATATCTGGGCACATCACATCTGTTACCTGCCTGCCATGTTCCGTTGTGCAGTGGTTAAAGTATCGTGATAGAATTTCGCCGTCTCGCCCGCCACTTGAATGATTTGTGCAAGAGTGTTGGCACCTTGACTTGAACGACGTGTTTTGTTGTTGTTTTTTTTGTCATTAAATCTGGCATCTTGTTGCAAAACTTTCCTCCAGACCCACTGGTTTTTCAGTACGGTCAGAAGCTGATGACCCACGCCACAATAAATGGTGTGTTCGTTCGTTCGCGTCACGTCGTGTAACATCTTATCGCATTGAGCCTCGGTGTTTATGCAGGGGGCTCAAAACTTTTGAGCACCAGCGTGTATGAAGATGTAAAACCTCTTTCTAGTGATCCTTTTTCAGCCCTCGCTTAGATGCTCTCAGGTTACCTTTGTGCACTCGTTTTGCACCCGCTGTGTGTGTGTGTGTGTGTGTGTGTGTGTGTGTCTGTGTGTGTGTGTGTGTGTGTGTGTGTGTTCAGGCCAAGCAAGTTTAACAGCTGAAAGAACAAGGTCTCCAGTCCGACCTTAACAAGGCGTTCATTCTCTTGTCATCTTCCTCTCATCCGTGTGTGTGTGTGTGTGTGTGTCAGAGTCAGAGTGTGTGTCAGAGTGTGTGTGTGTGTGTGTGTGTGTGTGTGTGTGTGTGTGTGTGTGTAAGACAGTGATTTGAATGTAATGACTGCTTTGCTTTCCCGTTTTTACTCCCATCACGGATGAGCTTCACTTCAGCCCTCTCTCTGTGTGTGTGTGTGTGTGTGTGTGTGTGTGTGTGTGTTTGTTTGTTAGAGGGAATACACATCCGTGATGTCATGTTTTTTTTAACGCACTTTACTTCCCCCCATCGCTCCGTGTGTGAGACAGGACCGTGTGCCATTTTGCGATGTTGTTATTTATTTTATGCTTAAGTTCATTTGATTGATTTGATTTAATTAGCTTATGTTCAATTAACTCCCTGTATGTGCCAAAGCTAACAATAGTAATAAGTAATGTTTTATTTGATTTATGACGGGCCTTTTTCAAACACACACACACACACACACACACACACACACACACACACACACACACACACACACACACACACACAAATACTGCTTTTCTTTCATTTTGAAATTGAAAGCTTTCTCTCGTATTGTGCTATGCACTTATTGTAGGCATCACACTGTAAATCGTGACCCGTGTCATGGACTGGCATCCTGTAGAGGGCACGGAGGGATAAGCGGGGTGATAAACGTGAAGCCTCAAGAACAAAATCCACAGACGTAAGCTGGACTGTGGACCAGAAGGTTCAGGGTTCAAATCCCGCCTCTGCCACTGTTGTGTCCAGGCACCAAGATGTTAGCAGCAGTTGCGAGGGTTCATGGATCCGACTCGTTTGTCTGACAGTTGCCAGATTGAGACCTGGGGAATTTGGAGGCCAGGGCAACACGCTGAAGCGTCCCTGGAGATTTTTAGCCGTCATGAAGGGCTGCGCTCGGTCTGCAGGAGCAGCGTCCACACTCTCAGATCTCATTTACACGCTCCGTTTCTCGGGCAATAAGCAGTAGCGTAAGCTGTAAGTGTATTAATAATGCGTGTAGCGCGAGAGTTGCTGAACGCAGCATTTGCATGACTCTGATGTTCGGCGCACGGGGACGGGGGATCACTTTTCGGAGGACAGGTATTGTCCCGGTCCGGCGCTCTCTTTTGTGAGCTTGTGAGCTTATGCAGAGCGAATCAATAGCTGACAGAGCGTCTCGCTGCTGCTTTTCTCTGCTCGTGCTGCGTATGGATTTTTAATCAAACGCTATGAAGTGCTGCATAATTGGCACGGCGGGCGGCCCGGGGACCGGCAGCGTGTAACGCCGCGCCGTCTAATGCGTTTTCCCGTGCAGTAAACAAACAAACACGCCGACGTCGATGCAGATGATTCACAATCCAGTGTGGCTCGGTTCTGTGGCTGCACTGCGGATTTTTAATCGGAGCCTGTCCTAATTTCTGCGTTGTTCAAATCAGGCTGGCCAATCAGAGCTCGGTTGCCGGGCAGAACAGCTCTTAAGAGCTTACAGGACGAGCAACAGGCTGCCTCTAAAAACATGGAGATTACAGAAAAGATCTGGTGGAATAGAACTGAAATTCTGGAGAATGATGGAGATAAAGCTCACAGGGACTGGATGGAGCCTTTTGATTATTTATCTAATCTGTTCATGATCACAGAAACACAAACTAGGGCTTCCTGCGCTCATCTTCACTCTGGTCTTTGTTTTTTTTTAAGTTGACGATGTGAAAAAGACACAGCGAAATAAGAGAAGAGAAATTAAAGAAAGTACAAAAGCGAAATGAAAAGAAAAGAAATCAGGAAAGCAGTCCTTACCCCGCTTAAAGGTTTGAATTTGCTACCAGCTTCTTGTTGTTTTTGTTTTGCCTTGTTAGCCACATTATCCCTCACGCCTGGTCTGGGTCATGAGAGCTCTGGTGCCTTTTCTTGGAGAACACGGGAAAGAAAAGCTGAATTTGAAACAGGAAAACCTTTTGAACACAAACTTTAAAAGATAGTTTGGAGTTAAAACCTTTGGGACCTGAAAGCACAGATACCAAAGCGGGTTTGTAATGGCCGATGGCTGATACCTAACGCCGATATCACACCTCTTTTTGGAACTGATAGAGTCACAGAGTCGCTGAACTGAAATGAACGTATTTAAGCTGTAAATGCGCTGTCCTGTTTTCACTCTGTCTATTTTATAAAGTTTTATTGCACTTAACAACATTTATTACTATCTTCTTTTATCTGGGAATAAATGTTGTAGTAGTACGTATTTTGTTTTTAGTCCCAGTCCCAGTTAAGAGCCGCAAGTTGTCATGGAGGAAACACATTTTTCCTGCATTTTCACTATTTTTGATATATTTATTTTTTAACATAATTCCATTGTTTTAGGATATCGGCCTCGTGAGCGCAGGCATCGGCCAAAGCCGATTATCTCAAAATGGCATTAACCGGCCCAATTAATCGGTCTGTCATTAGGACAGATTGGAGGTATAGAAAACGCTGGGATTTGAGCAAAACAATGAAAAATGATGGACAAAAACGTCTACAAAAAAGTTTCAAACGCTTGATACGTTTCTGTAATTCAATTTGGAGATGAACCAGTTGGAAAAGCAGAACTCTACAGAGGCAAACATTTGTGCACAGATGCTTTTTTTGATTGATGCAATGGTCATCAAACAGAAGTAGCAGGAGATCCACTTGAGATTAAAGAAGTGTTAAAGAACTTGGGTGTGTCCTGGGCATTGGGCGTCGCTGTGATGGCAATGGAGGGGGGGTGCCCCAGAAACCCAACTGGGGGATGGGCTAGGGTACTAGACCGCTGTGCCACCCGATGCTCTAGTAGGTCGACTTCTTTAGTCTCAGGTTCATCTCCTGCTGTTTTTTTTTGTAAAACCATGATCCTTCTTATTCTTTAATAAGGGTTAATAATGGTGCGTTGGTGTCGCTTCACAGCTCCAGAGTTCCAGGTTCGAGGCTCAGGTTCGAATTCTGGTCTGCATGTGTGGAGTTTGCATGTTCTCCCTGTGTTCTGTCGGTGGTTTTCTCGGGGAGAGAGAGAGTGGAAGAAATAACTCGAAACTCTTTAATAACAAATACGACTCATAATCAGCAGCATGAATCAGATCTGAGTAAACACTGAGGGAGTGTAGCTAAGCCTGTGTGTGTGTGTGTGTGTGTGCGTGTGTGTGTGTGTGTGTGTGTGTGTGTGTGTGTGTGTGTGTGTGGAGGTAGAAACCTGCTGAGCGTGGGACACTCCCTCTGGTCTGATATTGTTCCTTCCCACCCTCCCCCAATCCTAAACACACACACACACACACACACACACACACACACACACACACACACACACACACTTTCAGGTCAGAGTTTCTTTTGCTGCTCTGACAGTCTTTGTGTGTTTTAAAAACCGTCATTGTTAAGCAACCAATATTCACATCACTGACTGTACATTGTTTAAAAGTCTTTTTAAACAGTTTTCTATCCACATTGCTGTTTTAATTCCTACTCAAAAAGGTGAAAGATTTTTAAAAGTTTTAAAAAGTGTTTTATAGTAGATTGTTGAAGGTTTTGCTTTTAACTAGGTATTTTTATTTAAATAAAATATGGTTTCCATCTTGATGCGTTTTTATTTCGACCTTAAATGGTCTTTTTATGATCATTTTCACAATATTTTGCATCTAAATTACCATTGCATCAATCAAAAAGTGCGCAGTTTTTACTTTCACAGATTTCTACATTTCCAACTGTTTCATTTCCAAATTCAGTTAAAGATGAATAACTTTAAAAATCTGAAATTTAAGTGTTTTTTACCCACATTATAATTTTCAGGAATGTTTTTGTCTTTATCATTGCTTTGTTCACATTTTTGTTTTCTATAACTTCAAATTGGCCTTTATAAAAAAAGTAATTCCATAAAACTAAAATAATTTCCGTACCGACTTTGATTTTTACATTATTTAAAAAATAAGACTGCATTTTTCTGTAGCTTCAACTTCTACCTTCTCTAAAAGTTTAAACTCCACGTGAAGCCTGACCCATATGTTACATAAAAACATCTCCAAAGATCTCAGAGATCTCCAAATTGAAT
>JAJAGP010000963.1:150000-157500 GCA_025084515.1 Ancistrus triradiatus | reverse complement strand
AAAGGAGAAATACAGAAAGAGCTAGTGATACAAGGGAAGTTGGGTCACTTGGAAGTTGGGAAAAGGAATTTTGGGAAACTAACCTACACTGAAAACGAGACAGTGGAACAAGGGGCATCGTTATGAAATTACAAATTGGGACACTAGGAACTGGGTAAAGGGAAAATTTGGGAAAAAGGAAACTCTTGGATGCAAAACCAGAGGCACTAGGAACTTGGGAAATGTGAAATATGGAACAGAAGGAACATAGGGACATGGGAATCTGAGGGGCCACTGAAAAGTTGGGACACTAAGAACCTGGCAATTTTTGTGAGATATATGGGAAGGAGAAGATTTAGCAGAGACAAAACTTTGGAATTTGAAAACTTAATCTTGGAAAGAAAGTAGTTTGTAAATCCTGGTAATGAACTGATGAACTAGATCAGCTGTTTTTGAGGAAATTGCTAAACTGGGCCGGACCGCCGCGTTAGAGTGTGTTAGCGCGTTAGGGTTTGTTAGCGTAAGTATATTAGCTCAGTGTTTTGTAGTCATTTCTCCTTTAGTTCCCCTGCCTATTTAACCTTATTGAGGCTGGGTTAATGAGTTGATGCATGGATGTGCGGTATTGTTGCTGACAGCTGTGGTGTGTGTGTGTGTGTGTGTGTGTGTGTGTCATACGCCTCGAGGCCCGAGAAAGTGCAGTGCAGATCACAGAGAGACCAATGTCACCTTCAGTTATTTTTCCTCCATTTCCCCCGTTTCGGATAGAAATTGGCCCGAACGTCAGCGTCTCCGTAACTCACCTGTCGCTCGGCGCTTTCAGACTGTGCTCGGAGCAATAATCTGCATTTTCAGTGTTAAATTCACTATAAAATTTGGTGCCGTGCCTGTAGAGGACTCGTCTGAGGTCGCGTTCAGAGTACAGAGTGATTGCACTGATGTTTCTGACGCTAACCCTCGCTCTGTAATCACTATAACACTCAGAATAAAACTGCGTAAATATATTTTTTCGCTAAGTTTTATCCCTGCTTTACCTGGTCGGGGTCACAGAGAGGGCAGCACTGGCAATCAGTGCCTATCTCAAACCCGGGTCACTACAGTGTTGGGGTAGTGTATTCGACTGCTGTGGCACCCGGGCACTCTCTTCTATAAATGTTATTAAATAAATTTGCAGCTGCATTCTTACCTTCAGCCCAGGAAGCCACACCTCCTTCAGTAAGATAGAAACAGAGGCCACGCCTCCTTCACTGATAGAGAAACAGAGGCCACGCCTCCTTTGATGATTCAGAGTTTCTGCCGGTCCCGGTGAGGGTCGGTGCCCCGGTCGTCACTGAGGTCGATCGATGCGCGTTATTATTTTTCTCTCAGTCTGCAGCAGATGAGGAATAAGAAAACTGAATTCCAAGCTAAAGTGACACAGTCTGTTTGAATATCACAAACTAATGGCGCGTGCAGGACGAGGCGCGTACGGGGAAAACGAATCAATAATAATCATTACAAAACGAATCAGGGCTGCTGCGACGCTCAACAACAAACCCCGGTTCGATCCAGGTGAGCAGAAATAAAGCGTGTATTAGGTAGGTCCGTTCCGGCAAAGGAGGTGTGGCCTCTGATCCTGTCAGTCTGAGTAAAGAGGGTGTGGCTTCTGCTCCTGTCAGTCCAGTTGAAGGAGGCGTGGTCTTAGGTATCTGTCAATGCCAGGCAAGGAGGTGTGGCCTCTGTCTGTCAGTCCAAGTGAAGGAAGGTGTCGCCTCTTTTTCTGTTAATTCTAGTCAAGGAGGCGAGGTCTCAGGTGTTTGTCAGTCCAGTTGAAGGAGGTGTGGTTTTCATCTTGAAAAAAATTTAAGACAGAAAACAAGCACAGTGAGGAAAGAAAAGAATATAAAATGGAAGTACCAAAGTAAACAAGTAAAACAAAGTATAGAAACAAGGAATAAAATTGTGGGGAGGGGGGAGAACCAAAATAAAAAAGGGAGGAAAGAAGACGGAAAGGATAACAGATAAAAAAAGTGAAGGAAAAAGAAAAATGGAAGGAAGAAAGGAAGGAAAACAAGCAAGTAAAGAAAGAAAGATGGAAGGGACAGAGGCGGAGATAAAAAATGCAGAGAGAAAAGACAGAAAAAGGCAGAAAGAGGAAAGAAGATGAAGGGAAAAAATGGAAGGGAGAAGGGAAAGATGGAAATAAAACCTAATGTTAAACAAGCAAGTAAAGAAAGAATGATGGAAAGAAAACACACCGAAACAAGGATAGATGGAAGGGTCAGTGATGGAAATGAAAATGCACAGAGGAAAGGTAGAAAGAGGGGGAAAAGAAGCAAGACTTCTTCAAATAATGAGGGTGAAAATACAAAAAAAAGAGAAAAGATGAAGGGAAAAAAGGAAAGACAGAAATATACGTCATGGAAGAAAGAATGACGAAAGAAATATGGAAGGATGTAAATGATGGTAGGCCGTCAAAAGTGGTGCCTCCATCCTGGCCGGGTGCCACACAGACACAACTGGCGGGGCTCGGGTTGCCGTGAGTCGGTTTATAGACATGGAGGACGTCATGGTTTTCGTTTCTCTTGCTATGAAGGTCTCAGGACTTGGTGGAGGGGGATCCCCAGAGGCCCAGCGAGATGCCCAGACCTCTCAACGGGGTCCCGCTCGAGCCGAGCCAAGGTCGTGACCCTGGGTTAGTGAGGAATGTGCTTTGTGGAACATCGGCCCGCTTTAACGTCACCACTCATTAACCCAGAGTGTCATGATGATGCATTGCTAAACATTGTGCTATGTCACATAGCGGAGAGCTTCAGGACGGGTGCGGTAGGGCACTAACGAGTCCAGATGGACCCTTAATGGCCGCCGTGGCCACTCTAGCTGCAAGGACAGTCGCCGGCTGATTTGCATAATAATCGACAGCGCCCATGTTCAAACCTCGCTAATGAAATAATGGCCTGCACTTCATTTGCATAATAAAATAATTATCCTGCATGATAAAGCTGGAGGGTGACGCGAGAGCGGGCGGCCCCGGATAAAAAAGACGCATTAACCACTCAACAAAACACAACACACACGACAACACGACAACACGACACACACGTTTGTCCCAACCTGTAGGGTAGGTTTACGGGCAGCTGTAGTGTGTTTTTGCGAGTTCATGCGAGTGCGTGCAAGGGTGCAAGAGAGTGTGTGTGTGTGTGTGTGTGTGTGTGTGTGTTCAATCTAAAATGAAGGATCTGGTCCTGAAGAGAGATGCTATCGTATCTGCCATCCCTTTAAACGCACAAACTGCACTTTAGCCTCATCGAGCCAAACACCCACTTGCTGTGTACCACACACACACACACACACACCATCTGACGATCTGACATGTCGGTCTGGCCAGCGTCCAAACAGGCGGCGTCTCTGAAGAAAGAGCGCTGGTTAAAAAATAATTAGAGCTGAATTCCATCTCTATTAAACTCCGTCTCCTGCAGCATCAGCTGCTCCCTCCTCCCTAACTAGTGACCCTAATCTCATACTAGTGACCCTAATCTCATACTAGTGACCCTAATCTCATACTAGTGACCCTAATTTTGTACACTTGACACCTCAAACTTAAATCCATGAGTCTGTTCGGCGATGCTCTCAGACGTTTGTGTTTAAGAAGAGGAATCACAGATCAGGTGGATTCAACTAACAGCTACTCAAGATAATTTAATCACAACAATATCATCGGGTTCTGCGTAAAAAAGTGTTAGTGCCGATTGTCGAGTTATGTCTGATCCGGTTACTTACAGTCTCATTATCGCCGACAGGTTCAGCCTCTATAGGTTTGGAACGTTCCAAATCACAATCAGGCAGAGAAAAAATGGAAAAGAAAGATGAAAAAAGGCAGAACAGGAAAGAAAATAATATAAAATGGAAAGTAGTAAGAGAAAGCATAAAAAGAAGGAAGAGGGGGGGGGGTGAAGTAAGTGAAGAAAGAAAGATGGAAAGAAGTAAAGAAAGAAATAAACTGGAAGAAAGAAAGATGGACGGAATACAATGAGTGAAAGGAAGGAAAGGGGGATGGTGGAAGGAAAAAAAAAGAAAAGGAACAAAAGGAAAAATAAGAAGATAGAAGGAAAAAAAATAATCTAAGAAATATAAGAAATAAGGAGAGAAAGAATGAAAAATGAAAGAAGCAAAACATAAACAGATGAAGAAATATATTAAATTATGTAGGGAAAAAGAAAAACAGAGGACTGAGAAAGAGCGAGAGAGGGGAAACAAGAAAAGAAAGGAAAGGAAAATGGAAGGTTGTTGGATTAAAGGACATCAAAAAGTGTAGCTGGATTATGAGAGAAAGAGGAATCCTGTGTATATTTTAAGTGTTGTGGTTTTTCTAAAGAAACAAAGACATGGTTTAAACAATATGACATTAAGCACCTATTAAAGCATTGTAAAACACACTAGGGAAAATGAAATGAAGCTAAACAAAAGTTTTGGCACCCCTCCTGGTGATCCACTAGAGTTCAGTGTCAGGGTGTCAGAAGTTGAGTGATTTTATTGACGTTGATTCGGTGATGGACTGTTCATGATAAATCAGGTTTCCTTCATTGGAGCACCGCTTGCTTTTTCCTCCACACCGAGTTACAGAAGTCCCGAATCCAAGAAGGTTCCTCTTTTAGATCCGGATGAGAGAGCGGAACTGATCTGCATATGGAGGATCCACTCTCACTCTGACATGATGGAGAGAAAGGGCTCTCTCTCTCTCTCTCTCTCTCTCTCTCTCTCTCGTTGACTCCACTGATGTCAGCAGCACCCCGGCCCGGTCGAATCAGCACCTTTAAATTGCAGATTAAGGGCGACTAAGTTGACACGTTATTAGTTCTGACTTTAGTGCTAATGCCGGTTGTAAAGGCCTTCTGCGTTTTTCTCCGATATGTTTGCCCGGTTGAAATGCCGGGAGCATTAGAGGCTTGATCCGCACTCCAAAACCAGAACTTTATTTAACTGAGGACCACTGGAGGCACAGCGGCTGCCCTCACCGAGGTTACACTGGAGACAGGGGCGGCTTTTATTTGGGGTTCCATTTTTAAACTGTCTAAACTCACGGAAAATTAAAAACAAAAATGTGCCATGTTTTTTAGAACTGGGAGATTAGCTAGCTAGAAAAACCTTCTCCATGATTCAGTTCACAAGGAAAAGGAAGGATGTAAATAAAGAAAGAAGATGGAAGGAAGGAAGAAAGATTGAAAGAAACAAACAAACAAAATGGAAGGATGTAAAAGAAGAAAGAAAGAAAGTGGAAGGATGTAAAGAAAGAGAAGATGGGAAGAAGAAAGAAAGAACAAACAAACAAAAGAAAGAAAGAAAGAAAGGAAGCTATATACTTGAGAAAATGATTAAATATTACCGTTGGAGGGTTCTGTCACACACATCTCTCTGTATCTCTGAGATGGTCGGCTGGGTGTGAAGAGAAATCTGGTCATTGGTTACTGAGCCGTTACTCCAGTGCAGGTAAACTCAGACGTTCTGCAGTTATTGGATTAGTAGGTTCATGTAAACAGCCAAACGTTTTATGAATGATTCAAAGTTGATCAGGGACTGAGTAAATAAAGGCCGGCTCTGTTTGTAAGGATTCATAAGTGATCCTAATGTAAAGGCGATGGGAGAAGCACGAGATCTAAAGATGGAGAGTGTGGAATGATTCATGGATTTTTGGGGGTCTGGAGGTTCATACTGTTGTCTGAGGGTTTGGAGAATGTGTGGTTCAGGAATTTTGGGGTTCAGATGGAAGCTGTTTTTGGGAAGATGTGTTTTGTGAGGAACCAAAAAGTGGTTTGGAGGAACGACAGTTGTAGTATGAAGGACTCATGGGGAATCAGATTTGGAAAACCTTCCTGATTTATGGCTTTGTGGGACTAAAGCGCTGTAGAGAGGGTCGGGTTTGGATAAATCTGTGAAAGGCTCAGGGTTAGGTTTTCATGTTCCATTCAGGAGGAGAAACCATGCTTCTAATATCACAATTATTTAATGACCTGAATGAGTCCAGGTACGAACCGGACGGCTTTTCCAGGTCAAAAATATTAGGTCAAGTTCTAAATGAATTTGCAGCTTGATGAGGCATTCTAAGAGTAAATAAGAATGAATTATGAGGCCAGTTGAACGCAGCATGTGCTCCGTTTGTACCGGTGGTGTTTATTCGGCTGAACAGTGAATATGATGAATGAAGTCGTGATTGCGAGGCTCGCTGATGCTTAATCACCCTGCGAGCCGAATATCGATTGTTACACATCGCTAATGATGGATGGAGCCACTTTTCATTCGACGCTTGTTCTGATGTATGAGAACAAAACATCAGGCTTGTATTTCCATTTGTAAGCCAGAGTCTGAGAGGGGTTCTTCAGGGGCTCTTTGGGTTTGGAGGAAGATTTAAGATGTTTTAAGGGATTCTTTGAGATTTTTGATGTTGTTCTGAACGGTTCTGGTTCTGGACCCACTACGGAGCCTGCCAAGGTTTGCTGGGATTTCACAGATTTGTAAATCTGACTTGTGAAGATTTACGGGTTTGTGAGGCTCTCGGCGCTAAGCTCTGTGGGTTTGACAAATCTGGGTTTGAGCTATCTTGAGGTTTGGAAAGACAGTTTGGTGTTTTTGAAGGCTGTTTAGAGGGTCTGTGAAATAAGCTGGAGAAATGTTCAATTTATAATGTCGTATCGTAGAGTCATTCCAAGAAAGTGTTTAGTCATTAGAGATCCCGGGACTGGAGATTTGTGAGAAAGAAAGAAAGAAAGAAGACGGAAAGATGTAAATAAAGAAGAAGGAAGGAAGGAAGGAAAGAAGATGGAAGGAAAAAAAGAAAGGAAAGAAAGAAAGAAGAAGAAAGAAGAAGGATGTAAAAGAAGAAAGAACACTGTTGAGACTCTGAAACACTATATACACAAGATAATGATGAATTTGATGATTTGATCTTAAAGTTTGAAGTTTACGTCACATCTTTCTGTGAGATTTTTGACTATTTTGGGGTTTTTAAAGACAGTTTGGTGTTTTTGTAGGCTGTTGAATCTGTGTTTTTTCTTTTTTTTTTTTTTCTTTGGTGGATCCGAACAAAAGCTGGAGAAATGTTCAATTTATAATGTCATATCATAGAGTCATTCCAAGAAAGTGTTTAGCTCTTAGAGGTCTTTGGACTGGAGATTTGACTTTATTATAAAGCTTTTAGCACTGCTTTAAGGCACTGGAAACAAAAAACACCTAAGAAATAGAAAATATTATTGAAAATATAAGATTTCTCTTTACTGAAAAAGCAAAAGCACACAGTGACTGTGTTTAGATGAACATAGTAATCTGATAACTGGAGGAAATCTGTTTCTATGCACTTCAGTAATCAGATAAGGGGAAACCTCCTGGTGTACATGACTGAAATCCAAAAATCGGATTTCTACTTTGCAAACAGCCGATAATTTCACAGAAATTTGTGACCTAACCTTCAAACTTTATAATTACTTAATAAAATTATTAATTTCCTCAAGTATATATATATATATATATGTATATACACCATGTTTCAGA
>JAJAGP010000963.1:132500-145000 GCA_025084515.1 Ancistrus triradiatus | reverse complement strand
AGCTTTGAAATATTATTTCATTCAGACAGCCTAAAAGAGCATATGCTCCAAGGCTTCTCTGATCCCAGGTCTCGGGTCCATATGGTCCCAGTGCCCTGTTGTTCCTGTGTATCATCCTGATAGTAATCATACTGAGAGTCCCAGTAGGCTCGGGCCCTGTGTTTTAGGGACCCTAGGTTAAACCTATAGGCCAAACACTCTTATGTTTCCAGAGTCCCATACTCCAAAGTCAAAGACTGTGGTGTTTCTTTGATCTTGTGTTCCCTAGACCATATATCCCCTTGGTCTTATATCCCCAGAGCCTACGTTCCCAAAACCCTATGTACCCTGGTCCTGTATTCCCCAAGTTTAATATTTTTAGTGGTCCTATATTTTAGAGGTCCTATATATTTTTAGAATTCATGTTCCCCCAGGTCCCTTTGTTCTCTGTGTTCTAAATGTGTTCTAAATGTTCTAAATATGTACCCTTATGCTATATTCCCCCAGTCTTATATTTTTAAAGGTCCTTTATTCTCAGATTACTGTTTACCCCAAGTCCTTCCCAGAGCCTGAGCTGTTTAGATGTATTAAATTCCCAGATCCCTATCTACCCTGAATCCTATATTCCCAGATCCCTTTGTTCCCAGAATCTTATGTACCAAGGTTCCTGTATTCAAACAGCCATATATTTCCAGATTTCTTTTTACCCAGATTCCTATTTTCCCAGGTCCCTGCGTATGCAGAGCCTTTAATTCCCAGGTTCCTGTATTCCGATGTGCCTTGGGTCCTATATTTCCAAAGCATGATGTTTCTGAAACTGTATGTACTCGGGGTCCTATTCACAGAAACCTGTTTTTCCAGAGCCCAAGTTCCCAAAACCATATGAACCCCTTGTCTATATTTTAGAAGTCTTGTATTCCCAGAATCTTATGTACGCAGATCCCTATTTACCTGGAGTCCTGTATTTCCAGATTCCTATGTACCCAGGGTCATATATTCCCAGAGCCCTATTTAACTGGAGTCCTATATTCTCAGAATATTACGTGCCCAGATTCCTACATTCATAGACCTCTGTGAACTCAGAGTCCTAAATTCCCAGATGCCTTTGTTCCTGGACTCCTAATTCCCAGAATTTTATGTACCAAGGTTCCTCTTTTCTTTTTTTTAAGTCTTACATTATTAGAATTCATATATTTCCAGAGTCTCATGTTCCTAAAACCCTATGTGCCCTATTTTCCCAGAGTCTTATATTTTTAGAAGTCGTATATTCCCAGATCCCTATTTGTCAAGAGCCTATGTTCCCAAAACCATATGATTCCTGGGTTCTATATTCCCATGGTCTTATATATTTACGTCCTGTATTCCCAAATAACCTTTGTTCTCGGAGTCCTCAATTGTCAGAATCGTTTGTAACGAGATTTCTGTTTTCTGAGAGCCCTGTATTTCCTGTGGTCCTTTCTTCCCAAAGTCTTATGTTTTTAGAAGTCCTATATTTCCAGAGAGCCTCCTGTTCCTGAAACTACATGTACTCAGGATCTTATATTCCCAGAAACCTATACTTCCAGAGATCCCAAAGCCAGTGTCCGTTGGGCTCTATTTTCCCAAAGACCCTTACAGGTCCAGAGGGTCCTATAATAGTAGAGCTCTGTTCCCAGGGTCCTGTGCACCCTCTGTTACGTGTTTGTTCTGTGGGAATTTTAGTTTTCGTATTGAGGGAACAGAACTGGAACATGGCACACTTAAATTAGGTGTGAATAAAACAGCTAAACATCTGGATGGAAACTTTCTCAGTGCACACACACACACACACACACACACACACGCACACACATATATTATCTGCTAGTACTGGTTCTTGTTTGAGTAATCATGACTCATGGCGGCAGTAATGGAGCAAGAGTTTGTCTGGAGTGTTTGTCATCACCTTTAATTGCCGACGTCTCTTTAAAGAAAGAAAAGCAGATTTCCGGCTTGCTGTACATTCCTCTGAAATGATTTTGTGGAGTAGCGAGGGAAGAGGGTAGCCTGAGGTGCCGCACACTGACTCATGCACTTGTCAGAAGACATTCGGCGGCGTAGAACAGGGTTTCCCAGCATTATTCTTCATCTGAACCGGTTATCTGACTCGTGTACGCTTTGAGAGTTTAAGCAGGTTAACATTATATAATATAGATATAATAGATAATACTGATGGGTCTGAGCACAATCCCCGTTCCCACTGTGTGATGGTCCACCCAGATCCTCCGAGCCCAGAGAAGCCGACGCCCCTTCTGGACATGGTTATAACATAAGGCTTCTTTTTAGCACAGTAACGTTTTAAGTGGTATCTGTGAATGTAACTCTGTATTGTAGAGCTTGATAAAGGTTTGATAAAGGAATCCCTTGTCCATGTGGTTCTATCAGATACTGATGGATGACGGTTCTTGATGCAGTGCCGCCTGAGGGAGCGGAGATCACCCCTCTTCAGTTTAGGCTTTTTAATACATTTCTCCAGATTCTGAATCATTTAATGATATTCTGCTCTGTAGAGGGAGAAATATATAAATCCCTTCCAGTCTTTCTTTGAGGAACATTGTTTTTAAACAAGTTGTGGACAAACTGGAGATCCTCTGATGATCTTTACTCCTCAAAGACTCAGCCTTTTGTGGATGCTGCTTTTGGACCAAATCATGATTATAATCCCCTGTTTGAAATCACGTCATTGTTTAGTTTTTTTAATTCACTACTAGCCCTAAATTGCCACGTCCAACCTTTTTTGGAACGTGTTGCAGGTCTGAAATGCAGGCATGGATGTTTATTGGCAAATGAAATGAAATCGACCAGAAAATACATGAAATATCTCGGGTTCATAGCGTCTGCAACAAAATAAAATTGGGCACTTAGCATTAGTTTCTGACCTACTAATTTGTACAGCCAGTCGCTCTAGAAGGAGCCGTGTTTCCATTAGAGCAGCCACCATGTTACGCTCTACATCTTCCAGAATGTTTATGCCCTCAGAATGGGGCCGCCTCCTCTGAAAGGAAGTGGGAACGAGCCTTAATGTAGGTCAGAACAACACAGAGAGGAAAAACAGCAAAGACCAGCAGACAGATACCAGTGTGGCCAGTTTAAGATGTTTTGGACACTGGTTTGCCAGCCTCCGTTTGTAGAAGCAGCAGTTCCATAGTGGGACTGGCAGTTCTAAGGTAGTGAAGCAAGCTTCGTTTGCACTGCATGATGGGTAAAGACACTTTTACCTACATGCTAAAAATGGAAAACCAATCTTTCATTAGCGCCGCTTTAACTTTGCTTTAAAGAAGAAAAAAAAAAGAAGAAGCGGTGTATGATGCGGGAAACGAGAGCATCCGTGACAGCCGAGGATTGTGGGAGAGACAGGCGGAGACATCTGCTTGACAGCCATCTTGTGAAGTCTCTTGTCAGCCATCTTGTGATGTGCGGCAGAGGGGAGCGTGACAGCGGCCATGACACTCAGCTCATTTGTTTTGATATGCGCTGACACCGCGACTTTTGTTCGGCGACGTGAATCATCTGGAGATAATGATGAAGCGGCTCAGCCTCCGTTTGGGTTTCTTTTTCCTTTTTTTTAACCAAAAAAATGACACAGTTTAGCTCTGACTGCAGGGATATGACGATACACGCTCCGTTTACAATTTACTAGTTACACCTACGTGGTGTTTACTCTCAATCAGCACCACCATATTCACCATAGGACCAGCACTGACTGGATTACTTGGGCAAGGGCAAGGCGAGCAGTTTGGGCAAGCCTAAACTGCAGAGGGGTGATCTCCGCTCCCGCAGGTTGCATCCCGCAGGCGCTGCATCAAGAACCGTCATTCATCAATAGCTGATAGAACCACCAGGACAAGGGATTCCTTTATCAAACCTTTATCATGCTCTACAATACACAGTTACATTCACAGATACCACTTAAAGCATTACTGTGCTAAAAAGAAGCCTTATGTTATAACCATGTCCAGAAGGGGCGTCGACTTCTCTGGGCTCGGAGGATCTGGGACGGACCATCATGCAGTGGGAACGGGGATTGTGCTCAGACCCATCAGTAAGATGAAAAGGAGCATCCAGACTGTTATGAGGAACAAGACCAAAAGCCAGGCTCTGGCATGGTACGGGGTCGGGTCAGGGCCCTTGGCAAAGGTCATTTCCACTTCTTTTAGAGCAACATGAGCTGTCTTCAAGACGACATCTTTATCAGGGACGTCCATTTTTATCACCAAAAATCAGAATACAAAACCACATGCTGCACACGTTACAAAGGCACGGCTGTGGAGGAAGAGGGTACGGGTACTGGACTGGCCTGTGGCAGTAATAGAGAATGGGTGGAGAAATTACGATAGAAGTGAAAAACAGGACAACAAAATGGGACGACTACTTACAACTTTTTTTTGGAATGTGTTGAAGGCCTGAAATGCAGCAATGGATGTTTATTATTTATATATGTTTCTATATTTGCATTTTGCACACCGTCCCATCTTTTTCTGATTTGGGGTTGTACAGTTGTGTGCCTTTAGCTTAGGCTTTTCTCTAACTGAACAGACGAAGCATCAAAGCAGAAATCTTGTTCCAGCTGTGTCGAATGAAGCTCGAGCTTTTTATTTTTACCGCGTCTGTGTTTCCGTTGGTGCAGTAAGTTCTGCTAATCAGTTAAATGGAAGCTGTTTTTGTGCCCCAGCCAGATCCCCGTGGGTCGTGATGTTCAGACGGGGAGGAAATGATGAGGGGCGATGTGATGATGTGTGTTGCCGGTGGGTTTTTTGGCATTAATACAGCCTCCGCTCCAGCTACCTCCTCGGTGATGATATTTGGAATTTCGGGACGGAGCTGCCTCGGCTTTCTTTATTGCGTCTGCCGTCTTTGGTTGTTGATGGAGATAAACTGGCGGCTCTCGCGGAAAGGGCAAACACGCACTCGGAAGAAAAACTCATTTCATTCCTCTCCAAACCTAAGAAGCGCTTTTTCTTTGGCGCCGACGGAAATGGGAGATAAAGCGGCACAAATGTCATCGATATTACACACATTACAGTTATATGAGCAGCTTAGACGCGATTATCTTTTATTTCCTTATTAATAATTCAGTGACGGCATTCGGCGGTTTTTTGGGGAGGGATTTTTCTTTTCGGTATTATTGAGAGTAAGAACTAGTTAGTAGCCTGTTTAGTTTTTTTGCTCCTCTAACTTCGTGGAGATGCCGTAAGGTTGCGATACATCACAGATCCTCCACCAGGCTTTACAGTGGGCAGCTTTTCTCTATGCCACCCTACTTTTTATGCCAGGCTCAGACTTCTTGAGTGGTAGTTTTCTGATGAAGCCTTTCCCGAACCCTGCTAACGTTACAGCTTACAGACCTTGTTCCGTTCTTATCAATAACCTTGGAATGTTCCGCACTTACACTCCTCTCTGCAACAGCATGACCTTCTAGTCTGGAAACAAAGCCAAGAATTCACCCGTCCCACCAACAGCGCGGCCGCCGAAGCTCTGAAATACTAGGGGTGTATGATTTTGGGGAGGGAAAAAGAGCTCTCAGTATTTTCTGGGATTTTATCGATAATGACAATTAGACGATACTTTGGCGGTGTATCTTTTGGGTCTAAAGTATTCCAAAGTGGTCTGAATCCATCTGTCTTTCTATCTGTTCCTTTTCTGGTCGTAAGGCTTTTTCTTTGCGGAATGATTCCTCGTAGGTTTGCTGAGTGTGTTTTGGTCCTGTCGTGGACTGCTGACTCTTGAAGTTTTGTCTAATCTTCATATTCAGCACGGAGGTTCGTTCGCAGATTTTGAAATAAGTTTGTTGAGCTGTCTTTATCGTCAACCGATTTCCCACATGGTTTGCAGATCACCATCTTTTGAGCAACAACCCTCTTTTCAAAGCCATGAACTCCAACAATGTTTTTGTTGAGCCTGGTGATGTCTGTATTTTTCTCCGGCCGCAGTTTGTGCCCTCATTTTTAACTTCAGTCATGCGTTTTTCGGTCGAACAAGAGCTTGGTTTGGTCATGGCTTCACGGCATTGTAAATAAGAGAGTGACATTCTCGATAATGTCAGCTCACACTACAGTGTCAGTTAAAACACCAATTAAGACTCACAGGTCTCGTTTCTTCTTAAATGAGGAACCACGATCTGGTTTAGTTCTTCCACAGAGCAAGGTTCAGCCTCCGAAACACATGGCTGCACTACAGAAGGTCCCCATGGGTAAGGTCTTGGTTCAGACATGTTCTCATTAGACAGTAACGTTTGTATCAGATATTATCTGTGTGGTCACTCACCATCTGTAGCTGATCTGAACAAATCGGTGTAGTTTTTCAGTCATCCAGGTCGTGATAGACTGGATGTTTTCATAGACTAGTTGTTAGACGTTTCACCTCTTATTCCTAAAGGCTTCTTCAGATCTAGAAGCTGATGGGAATCTCATATTTCACCTCTAGTGGTACCAATGTTCACAGTTTGGACAGAGGATTGAAAAAGAAGTGATGGAGGCCTTCTCTGTCCAATTAGAACAGACCTACAAAGCAGCCCTGAGATCCCTGCCTAGGATGTTTAACCCTGTTCGCAACTCGACCCATGTCACCCTAACGACTCGCTCGATGTCTGGGTGGAGCAACGACTCTCAGGACCACCTCCAAGGATAAATATGGGGCTCCCCATCAGCTTCTAGAAACGAAGAAGCCTTTAGGATGAGAGTCTTTAAGAACCAAAAACAAAGTCCAGATGCCTTCAACTCAAACACTCGAGTGTGATCTGAATAAAGCAGATCCAAAACATTCTGACCGCTGACCTGCCCTTTCACGGTTGGAGCTTCACTGTGTGGAAAGTGGCCATTGTTTATGTAAAATATCAGTACTTGGCTCTGTTTGAAAGTTTAAAGTGGAACTATAAAGTCTCTCAGGAGGAAGGAGAGCTGCTCTTCAGAAGTTCACTCTACAGTTTCTAGAGCGTCCGCGTTTGGTTTTTTGTTTGTTTGTTTGTTTGTTTGGTGCTCTGGGTTATTTATTTTGATTGGCTGCCACGTCTTATCAAGAGCCCGGGACTAATTACTGAGTTTGGATTGGAGCCTGAGCTGAAAACAACAGAGAGAAGGAGGAGAGAGACGGAGATGAAAAATGGAATGCGTGCTCCAAATTATGCATCGGAAAATTTCCAGCCTCTTTGTTTTCCTGCCAGATTGAGAAGAAAAATAGGGAGAGCATCTTGATAAGAAGAAAAGTTTGTCATGTTTTAACCTGAATCTGTTTAGTCTCATTTAGTCAAACGGTGAAAGCCGGTGCCCGCTGGTACGAGTGGTACGATTTCCCATAAGGCGCTTTCGGCTTCGGTTTGTTGCTCTGAAATCAAACCCACTCCGTCGTGACGACCCGAAATCACACAGCGGGCTTTTTTTGCTTCCGTTCCACTAATCTCACGCTTCTTGTATCGCCGCTGTTTGGTTTGTGGAAGCGGCGGAGCGGTGCAGCAGCGGGTTTCGCTCGGCGCTCGCACAAATTCCATCAGAGAGAAAATAAAACAGGAGGGACTCGGGGTACAGACGCTCTGCGCTGCAGCGGCACGACCCTGAGCGCTGTGGTTAAAGTTCAGCGCTCCACATCGCCATTAATCGCAGCCAGGAAACTTCTCGTACTCCACAGCTCACTCGCTGACTTTGCAGCTACCGGCTTAGTTTCCATTAAAGCCTGGATCTCCAAATGTTCACCAAAACAAGTGCCAGTTTTACAAGTATGAACAAAAATCTACACTCTGTAGCGCGGCGATTCGAATGCGCTAAGCCGCCAGCACCAGGGTGAGCTGTGTTCGAGTCCCGATGGTGTCCTTCGTCTGTTCAAGCCTCAGGCCTTGTTTGCAAGTGACTTTGTTGCGCCAAACATTTCTAGGGATTCATTTGGAAGTTCTCGTTGAGCTCCTCCAAGAACTACATGCATTTCAGGACCTTTTTTGGTTTTGTGTTTGCACCATCAGGAAGAACAAACACTGTGCCACGCTGAACTGAAGCTTGCTTAGATGACTCGAAATCACGTTGTACCTCTTCCTTCGCATGTAGGCTCAATAAAGCCTGGACCTCTGGACACTGTGTTTTTTCCAATAGTCGATCCAACAGACTCGTATAACCAGTTCTGTGCCGGCCATCGGCGACAGCAGCACAAACACAGCGACACAAGAACAGCTTTTGCTAACTTTAATTCCGAATTCAGTTCATGTATGGAGCTTTAAACACGGCTCAGCCGCTCGTCCGTTTGCTCATGGGGCCGGTTCTGACTCATGTTCGCGACGAGGCAGTGTTAGATTTCAGTTGTGTTTTGAGTGCTACTTAGTCAACTCAGTAGTCTCCCTAAATAGCGCATTACGAGTGCGGTTGGGTGTTTATTTATTAAGGGAATTTATCAATTCCGGTTCTTATCGATTCCAAGTTTTGATTCCAAAATGATGAACAAAAGAGCCAAATGTTTAGGTATAAAGAATATCTTTATTTTTATATTTCAATTTCTAAGTAGTCATTTTTACATTAAGCTTTTTCTTCCCATTTAAACCTATTATACGTAAAAATCCTAACGTGGTTTGATGTACTAACACAACCACCTAATACCAAACTTCTCTCAGTAATTTCTGAGCGTTAGTAATCTCTACTGCTGAAAGGATGAACTCGGTGTTGAAAGACCTTTAGAGAGAAAGAACATCAGAATCCATTTGAAGAAAGAAATACGTCACTCAGGCTAGGTCTGGGCGATATTTAAAGACATTTTCATGATATGCAATATAACCCACGATGCACGTGATCGCAGACAAAATGCATCAGTAGTGACAGATTCTTAAGAACTACTATTCAGACATGATCTCATACTTGGTAAAGTGATTTTTATTTAAAATGTGCTGCACTTCATCCAGTTAATCGGAACTAAGTACACCCTATAATGAAACGTGCAGTAATTCGGTGCTCTTTAAGCACTGATGATATCATCGATATGCTCAGAAAAGAGCATTGTCTGTCACGATAACAAACTGTATCACGATACGATAAAATATCGTCATATTGCCCACCCCAAATCAGGGTTCCTCTGCTATGAGAGAAGTCCCTATCCTGAAGTGGGAACTAAAAAGTCCCTGTACACTGCGTCCTAAGGACTACAGCCATCCCCAGTCCATGTGGTGTGAAACACGAGGAGCAGTACAGCTCTAATAGTGATGAAAATGTTTCTCCTTTGGCCATCAGGAACTGCTGGGACTCGATCCGGTACTGTTGTTAGTATTATTAGTCTTATTCTTATTCTTATTCTTATTCTTATTCTTATTCTCTCTCTGTCTCTCTCTCTCTCTCTGAGCTGAGATGAGAGCGTTTTGTAATCAGCACATGGCGTTAGGGGCCAGCGAACATTCCTCCCTTTGATTTAACTTTAACAACATCGTGACAGTTGACTTGCCAGGATGTGTGTGTGTGTGTGTGTGTGTGTGAGTGTGTGTGTGTGTGTGTGATGGCCAATCTGGCGTGCTTGTGTTTGGAATGATATGTTGCATATTTCTGAGATTTATCAGCCTGAAATCTCGACTGAGCTTTTTTTCCTCAACATTTCCAACCTTGAAGTTTGTACGCTGTTTTCAGTCCCTCCGTCTGTCTGTCTGTCTGTCTGTCTGTCTGCCTGTCTGCCTGTGCTGAAGTGTGTAGGTGTGTAATACGCAATGTAGCCAAAAGTTTGCGTACACCCGGTAACGACGTTCAAAGATGTGTGTTACATGGGGGTGTAACGATACACTCTGCTCTCGATTGGATTTCCTTTTGATTTCATTTCTGGAGTGCAAACATGGCCAAACAAGTCACATTTTCTTGAATACGTTTAAGAAAAATGACCGTGGTCCTCCCAAGGTTTCTTCCTTATAATGTTTAGGGAGATTTTCCTTGCCACTGTCACCCTAGGCTTGCTCAGTTAGGGATCAATTCGTCAAGCTGCTTGAGACGATGCTCCGTTGTAAGAAGCGCTGCAGAAATACATCTGAATGACGGTCCCCTGCAGTTGAAATCAACGAGTGAAAACGTTCCTTTTTATTTCTAAAAAACAGTCATTCAAAATAACGTGTACTTGTATAAAAATTGAGCCGAAAACAATCTAATCTGCTGCGACCAGGAAAAAAAAAATTAGGAGGCGTTTTAAATGTGTGTGGGAGCATGACTTATGTTTGCGCCATCTGGTGTTCAAAAACTGCAGCCGCATCAGATGGCGTCACTGCCGTATTTATTTGCGTCCTAACGCTCTCTGTCTGTCTGTGGTCCAGGTTCCTACATGATGGTGGACTCGTCTCAGCACGACCCGGGCGAGAGAGCTCGCCTCCAGCTCCCCGTGATGAAGGAGAACGACACTCATTGTATTGACTTTAACTACCTGCTCTACTCCTCCGACGGCTCCAGTCCAGGAACCCTGAACGTCCTGGTGAAGGTCAACAAAGGACCGGTGGCGAACCCCATCTGGAACATCAGTACCCACACGGGGAACGCCTGGAGGAAGGCCGAGCTCGCCGTCAGCACCTTCTGGCCCAACGAGTACCAGGTGAGAACGGTTTGGTCCCAACAAACACCGAGGTTCAAGCACGAGAAGATTCTCCATCATTCTCCTGCTTTCACAGTGAGACGCCAACAAATACCAAGATCATCAAACACCTAACAAACACCAAAGATCACCATAGCAGTTCCATTCATACCAGAGCAGCAAAGACTCTCCAAAAAACTCTTTATTAAGCCTCAGAAAACACCAAAACACGGCATTTGTTAGATCAAATACAAAACAAAGACCTTGTTCTAACAAGCACCAAGACCTTTGCCATGTTCTAAGTCAAAAACACCAGCTTTCTCCAAAATCAACACCAGAAAACACCAACATTGCCACATTGAAATAAAACATTGCATTAAAAAACAAACACTAACACTTGGGTTTTTCCAACACTTTGCATTGATGGATGGATACCAGTGTCTTTCACCAAACACCAGCATGACGTAAACATTTTATTTAACAAACACCATTCTCCAGTAAATGCCAATATTTTTTAAATAGATACAAACATCGTTTTTCGACAAAACACTAGCATTCTCTCCTCAAAACAAACAAGTCCACACTTTGCATCAACACTTAGGGGTTTCCAGTAAACAACAATATATTTATTGTAAACGAACATTTTTTTCCAATAAACACCAGCATGCTCCATCAAAACCAAACACGGCACTCGTTATTAAACACCAGCATCGCCTTAACACTAGATTTCGTAACAAAAACATCAAACTCTTCTAGCAAAGACCTAAAATTTCCATCAACGCCAGCAGATACCAGCAGCAACAAACAGTGGCATATTTCAAAAAACACTTTCCAACAAATGTTGACATTTTTCCCTGAAACACCCCGAAATTCTCCAGCTATAGCCATCAAACACCTTAACAGTTTGCATTTTCCCAACAAACACCATCAAACGACATCACGTATCAACATACACTATGTAAAAAAAAAAAGTAAAAATAAACAGATACAGATATCCTGTAACAAACACCAGCGTTTTCCAACAAGCAAACCTGATTCCAAAATCTTCCAACAAACACCAGCATACTCCAGCTTAAGCAAACACCTTAAAATTTTATTTTTCTAAACCAAAAACAACTCAGCACCAATAAGCATCATCAAAACCATTTCCAACAAACATCCACAGATAGAAACAGCCTCCAACAAACACTATAAACAGGTCCAAACATCCTGTAACAAACACCGGTGTAAAGTAGTTTGTCTTTTTAATAAACCAAAAGAAACCCGTGGGAATGGACGCCGAACGTTATAGGAATGATTTGATTGGTTGGTCGATGTTAATTTGTTGATAATTGTTTGTTTTTATCCATTAACTAATAATAATAATAATAATTTAAGACTATAATCAGTCTCCAGTAAAAACACCAAACACCAGGAACTGAACATGCCGGGGTGTAAAACTCTGTTACTGGTACTTGTTGAATTCAGTAATTATGTAGATCATCAGGCGGCAACAAGCACTGAGTGTGTGTGTGTGTGTGTGTGTGTGTGTGTGTGTGTGTGTGTGTGTGTGTGTGTGTGTGTGTGTGTGTGTGGTTAAACATTTATGTAATTAGATTATTTGCATCCGAAATGTCACACGGCTGTCGAGCTTTTCTAGGTCTTTAAAGTCGCTCTACCACACACACACACACGCAGACACACACACACACACACACACACACACTTAGAAGTCTCTCTCTTTCTCTCTTTTGTTTCTGTTAGATCTAATTATCATTATTGTTCCTCGTTCGTTAATAACTGATTTATTCCATTATTTTATTGTTTATATCATTCTAATCAGTAAAACACTTTTCTTTCTCTTTTTCACTTTATGCTTCTTCAAACACTTTCATTCCTTCATTCGTTCATGTTTGTATTTTTATTCCTGTTCTGTTCCTCCTTTTAGCTCGAGCTCTCTTGCTTTGTTTTATTTTTTCTACTTATTCCACTTAATTATTTATTTTTGCTTCTTTTTTCTT
>JAJAGP010000963.1:102500-127500 GCA_025084515.1 Ancistrus triradiatus | reverse complement strand
GCACATATGTATAGCCCGATCATCCTCGTGCAACGCCATCTGCAGGAGCCTGAAGTTTCTACCATCATAAACACGCAAGGTGGCTCATTTTTTTGTCCGGGTAGCATATTGATGATCTTACCATTACACAACCTATGCCAGTCTGGGAGGGAGGGGGTGAGGATGAGGATGAAGGCGAGGGTGAAAAGGTGCCCGAATATAACCGTAGAATCTTGGTCCAAATGTTCCTCAAAGTCCCAAACATCATTAGGACCCTGAACCTGACCTGAAGTCTACCTCACATCCTCGCAGTTCCAACGAACTCGATCGTCAAACGTTAATGCTTTTGGAGTCATAAGGATGCTGAACCCGATCCTAACTCAACCACGAACTTGATTACCTTATGTATGCAAAATAAAAGTGTTTTTATCTATTATTTTGTATCTAAATTGTAGCTAGAACTGGCCAGAAAAAGTTCTAATACAGTCCAATATTTCTTCGGACTGACGACTGAAGAAATTTTCTCCTTCCTGTTCTGATACGCTACGATCCAGAATGGTTCTGGCCTCTGGAGATGAGAGGTTTGGGTGGAGGTGCGAAAAGCGGGAGTGCGTTTAACTTTCAGTCTGTCCCATACAACCATAAGTATTAAGACAGAAACTCCAATAAACAAAACAAAACCATACCATTTCTAAAAATAAAAAACTGGCTAGAAACTTTCTGATCAGCTTACTGAGACAGCTTTCTGATCGTAGGGTCACTGCTGTAGCACTGTAGGGTAGTCCTGCCCCTCTAACACCCCCGGTGGGGTGGCCTGTATGGTGTTGGAGGTGTTTTTGGGGCTCCGCGGGGGGTGATAACGTATCGGGGGCACCACATTTCACAGGCCACGTCTGCTTGTCGGCTCATATTTGTGTCTGTGTTCCTCCTTAAGGAAGAAGAAAGTTATACAGCACTGCACTGGAGTGTGTGTGTGTGTGTGTGTGTGTGTGTGTGTGTGTGGGGGCGCAATCCGTTTTGGTCCTTCCATGGAAGCTAAACGTATTAGAGTGTCTCTTCTTATTACTGATGCTCTCGGAGCCTGCAGAGAGAGAGAGAGAGTGTGTGTGTGTGTGTGTGTGTGTGTAGGAGTGATATTGATCTGCTACACGCTGTTCTTCAGCTGTAATCAATGTTTTATAATTTAATGGTCTGAAGGAGCATTTATCTATTCAATACAAGTGTGTGTGTGTGTGTGAGTGTGAGAGAGAGAGCTTCACGAGGCTGTGAACGACGGGCGCCCTTACCACATCCCATCTGCCATCTCACACACACACACACACACACACACACACACACACACACACACACACACACCTGTCTGTACGATGCACTTATCTCAAGCTGCTGTTCATTAAAAAATAAAAACAAGCGTGAAGCGTGCCCCTCTTAAACAAACGTGGGCGCGATGTCGCCCCTTAAACATCGCGATGTATCGTATACCCGACTATCGAGTCGACCCCGAGTGTGTTCTTGGCACGCGCCCACTTTTTGACCCAGAATCCCTTTAGTAAAGAAAAACAAATAAACATAGGGGATGAAAATAGAACTTTTTTTTCCGGCGCCTGTCGCTCATTGCGTGTTTTGACTCTGTCACTCGCAGCGCTGTGCCTTTCCCCTGAGAGACGCGGCACCGGGGTGTGTGTGTGTGTGTGTGTGTGTGTGTGTGTGTGTGTGTGTGTGGTGTTTTGATACCACCAGAAGCCCTGTCACCATGCCCTGGTTGTGAGCGGTGATTGTGATCTAAGCCTACGCCTTCACCACAGGGGGGATTAAATATAAACTTGTGCACCTACAACCCCAAATCAGAAAAAAACGAATTCCATTGCAGATATTTCCTGTTTTTTTTCTGGTCAACTTCATTTCATTTGTTAATAAACATCCATCCCTGTATTTCAGACCTGCGACACGTTCCAAACATAGTTAACCTTAAAGCATTTTATTTTGTTCCATTCTTCCTTAAGGTGTGTAACAGTACGGGGTCGTTGTCACAGTTTTCGTTTCTAAATGCATCACAGAAGTGGAAATGACCTTCACCCAGGGCCCTGACCCGACCCCATACCATGAGCCTGGCTTTTGGACTTGACTTGGTCCCTTTCGTGTTTTTTCTTCCAAAAAAAGATCTGTGATACTGATGGGTCTGAGCACAATCCCCGTTCCCACTGTATGATGGTCCATCCCAGATCCTCCGAGCCCAGAGAAGCCGACGCCCTTCTGGACATGGTTATAACATAAGGCTTCTTTTTAGCACAGTAACGTTTTAAGTGGTATCTGTGAATGTAGCTCTGTATTGTAGAGCTTGATAAAGGTTTGATAAGGAATCCCTTGTCCATGTGGTTCTATCAGCTATAGATAAATGATGGTTCTTGATGCAGTGCCATCTGAAGGGAGCGGAGATCACCCCTCTTCAGTTTAGGCTTTTTAATAAATTTCTCCAGATTCTGAATCATTTAATGATATTCTGCTCTGAAGAGGGAGAAATATATAAATCCCTTCCAGTTTTTCTTTGAAGAACATGGAGATCCTCTGCCCATATTTGGTCCTAGGCCCTCCCATGTACAAGTTTTTATTTTTAAAAAGTAAACTACAAATGGAAATAAAGGCTTCAGTTATACTTTGTTTCTAATAATTGCTACAGGAGCTATTAATTGTGAAACATGGCCTTTTTTAACAATAATTATTTCTTGATGATGCCTTTTATTTCTCTGACCAAATTTCCTTCAATTAAAGGTCTGAAATTTCTCCTTATTTCAGTGCGAGATCGATTTCTTGGAACTCTTTTTACTCCTCTTTCTCAGAGGGAGAATAACAGTGGAGGGGACTGTTTGTCTAAAATAACAGAACACTGTGTGTAAACTGCGTAAATAGAAAGCCATAATCCATGTGTACACATTAAAAAGCAGGAATTGATCTACCATCTAAAAAGAAGCTGTGTAGAAAAATAAATAAATAAATAGGCGAGTTTTTGTCGGCGTGTAGCTGTGTAGTTTTGGGAATGGTGTATATGATGGATAGAATAATAAACACCACGGACTTGTGAGAGAATGGCCAGTGACACACACACACACACACACACACACACACACACACACAGAGTGTTGGTTTGTGTCTGAACGTGTCCAGTGTGATTGAGTGCTGCTGATCGTTCACACGAACAAGGTGAAAATTAATATCATAAACAATTCTCTCTCTCTTTTAGGTGATATTTGAAGCAGAAGTCGCTAACGGCCGTCAGGGATTTATAGCAGTAGATGATGTGCAGGTCCTGAGTTACCCGTGTGGTGAGTATCATCCCATAACAATAATCATAATAATAATCATAATATCTCTATCAATACCAATAATAATAATAATAATAATTTTAAAAATAATAGAAATGATGATGATGATAATAATAATAATAATAATAATAATAATAATAATAATAATAATAATAATAATATAACAATATTATAATTATTATTATTAATAATTATTATTATCTGAATAATAGTAATAATATTACAATAATAATAGTAGTATTAATAATAATAATTATAGTAATTATAATTATAATTACAATAGCAATAATAATAATAATAATAATAATCATAATAATAATTATAATAATAAAGCTAATTATAATAACAATAACAACAATGATTATTATTAACATTAATAGTAACAATAATATTTACAATAATAACAATAACAGCATTAACAATAATAACAGTAATAATAATAATAGTATTAACAATAATAATAATAGTAATAATAATAACAATAATAGTATTAACAGTAATAATAATAATAATGATAATAGTATTAATAATAATAATAATAATAATAATAATAATAGTATTAACAATAATAATAATAATAACAATAATAATAATAATAATAGTGTTAACAATAATACTAATATGATTATAATTCATAATTAATGTGAGGTATGTTTGTGTGTGTGTTTGTAGACAAATCTCCTCATTTCCTGCGTTTGGGAGACGTGGAGGTGAACGCGGGGCAGAACGCCACCTTCCAGTGCATCGCCACCATACGAGACGCCGTCAACAACAAGCTCTGGCTGCAGGTACGAGGACGTTTCTCCTTCAGTAAAGCGTGGGGTCTCATCCGGAGTAAGGCCTCAGCGACTGCACCCTCATGAAGCTTTTAATTACAAATTCTAGTCCGATTTCGAGTAATAACGGAGCCCGAGGCACAGCTCCACTTGTGGCGTGTTTGATGTAAAAACTGCACCATCAAAGCTTTTTAACACACACACACACACACACACACACAGATTCCTGTGTCTGAGGAAACGCTGTACTAATTAAAATGCTGCTGACAAAAGCAAGAAGTACTCGATCTTGCCTACAGGGGAAAGAACATTACTAATATTATACAATAACGCGTCTGATGAGGGAACAAGACTCACATAAATAAGCATATATACTCACTGAGCAAAAAAACAAACGCACCCAGATAGAAATGTGGGATCGCTGCAAAACTCAGGCGGGTGTTCTCTGATGAGACACTGAGTCTTGCCACAAGAGGGCGCAAAAGTGCTTCCCCTATAGCGATGCTCTATAAAAAGGCTCTCAGAGGCTACCTTTGGGTAGTGTACCTCTTGGTGACACATGCCAGTTGACCATGCCTGACAAAACGAAATAAAATTTTTTATGACAATGTATTAATCCCACTACGTTAGCTAGCTTGCGTAACGCTGATACGCACTCCTAACGAGAATGGAAGTAACTGGAGTTACGTTTTTTGTACTCCACGTAGAGAACTTGTATTTAAAAGCAACAGACTAACATGGGTTGAGAAACATTGATTATTGTGCTTTTTACGTAGAAACATGCAGGTCCCCTGCTTACTTGTATTTGTTTATGCTCCGTTCTTGCCTGGGCCAATATGGCCGACACGTTTGCGTTACGTATCGCAGCAACGGGCCTAAGCGGCCGGCTTGTTTTGCACCTTTGCTTTCCGTCCTTATCCAAATGGAATCGTCAGCAGATGTATCATCACACCCCTGATAGTCGTGTGATTGATTTGCCTAAATCCTGTCGTTGTGTCTCCGGGTTTCAGAAGAGGAATGGCGAGGACATCCCCGTCGCCGAGAAGAAAAACATCAACCACAGGAAGTTCGCGGCGTCCTTCCATCTGAAGGAAGTGACCAGTCAGGACCAGGACCTGTACCGCTGCGTGACCCAGTCGGAGCGCGGCTCCGGAGTCAGCAACTTCGCCGGGCTCATCGTCAGAGGCGAGACATTTATTTATCTTTGGATGAATTTCTTTGTGCTGCAATCTTAATGCATTCTTAAAGGGAGGAGGGAGGATCAGGGGATCATCCCCTGGCACCTCCAGACCTCTGAGGTTCCCCTGGGATAGTCCTGTCCAGGGCGCCTCAGACTCTCTGCGGATCGTCTGGAAGTGCGTCCAAACTTTTACACGCTCCAAATGACGCTTCATTTTCACCGATATGTTAAGAAAAGGTTAAAGGTTAAAATTAAGGTTAAAGAGAAAACTGAGAAAGAAAGAAAGAAAGAAAGAAAGAAAGAAAGAAAAAAGAACGGTTAAAGAGTATCCCAAAAGGAAGGAAGGAAAATTAAAGAGAATAGTTTGTTCCTACATGAAAACATGCAGACTTGTTGGGGGTAACGAAATAACAAAATGCTAAGCAGCAGCTAGCGGTGCGGAACGGCTAACAGCTAGCAGCTGCTTATTTAAATACAGCTAAACTGAAAGGGAGGACTTTCTTGTTTACGTGAGCAAATCTAAGCTAGCTGAGGCTCAGGCGTCCCGACGTTCCCGCTACCAGGATCCGGCAAGACGCTAATGTTAGAGGAAATTTTCGGGCCACAGACGCGAGCGCGCCTTAATGGGAGCTGGCACCGAGGTCCGTCTTGTCGCGCGTGACCCGAGGCTAGCGCTTTATTAGCAGCTAGTCTGGCTAACGCGAGGTGACACTCGCAGGCCTCGCGGCTGTTTTTCGCAGGAGAGAATGCTTTTTAGTTACAAATGAGAGTTTCACTGCCGAGGAACTCCAACGAGGAACTATTGATCTGTGAGAGAGAGAGAGAGAGGGGGAGAGAGAGAGAGAGGGAGAGAGAGAGAGAGAGAGAGAGAGAGGGAGAGAGGGGGAGAGAGAGGGGGGGGGAGGAAAAGGAAGAGAGACAAACAGAACAAAGACAGAGAGAGAAACAAACACTACACATTTTCTGTATTTAAGTAAAAGTAATACTAACTAATCCACAAAATGCTCAACAACAAAGGATGACTGATATATTTTACTCAGGCAGAAGTACAGGGGCACCAGCTCTCTCATAGTTAATAAAAAAAGAAAGAAAGAAAGATGGGCTCTCTGTTTTTTGTTTTTCAGTTTAACTTCTTTATTTTTTCCCCTTTTAACTCCACCTTAATTTGAAATCTCACTCTCTGTGTGAGTGAGTGAGTGTGTGTGTGAGTGTGTGAGTGAGTGTGTGTGTGAGTGTGTGAGTGTGTGAGTGTGTGAGTGTGTGAGTGTGTGTATGAGTGTGTGTGTGTGAGTGAGTGAGTGAGCGAGTGAGTGAGTGAGTGAGTGAGTGTATGAGTGTGTGTGAATGTGTGTGTGAGTGAGTGAGTGTGTGTGTGTGAGTGTGTGAGTGTGTGAATGTGTGAAGGGGGGTGTGTGTGTGTGTGTGGGTGGCGGTGCGCGGTGTGTGTGTGTGTGTGTGCAGCGCGTGTGTTGTTGTGGGTATGAGTGAGTGAGTGTATGAGTGTGTGTGTGGTATGAGTGAGTGAGTGTGTGTGTGTGTGTGTGTGAATGATGTGTGTGAGTGGAGGAGTGAGTGTATGATGATGGTGAAGTGGTGTGAGTGAGGAGTGTGTGTTGTGTGTGAGGGTGTGAGTGGGTGTGTGTGTGAGTGGTGCGTGTGTGTGGGTACGCGCGCGTGTGTGTGTGTGTATGGGGGGGAGACGGGAGGAGGGCGGGGGGGGGGGGGAGGAGTGAGGGAAGGGGCGGGAGGGGGGGGAGGGGGGGGGGGGGAGGGGGGGGGGGGAGGGGTGGGAGGGGGAGGGAAGGGGGATGGGCGGGAGGGGGGGAGCGGGGGGTGGGGGCTGGGAGGGGGGGGGGGGGAGGGAGGGGGGGGGGAGGATTGGGAAGGGGGGGAGGGGGGGGGGGGGTGGGGGGCAGTGCGGGGTCGGGGGGAGGGAGGGAGGGGGCGGGGGGAGTGAGAGGAGGGGGGGGGGGGAGGGGGGGGGGGAGACGGGAGGGAGTGGGGGGGGGGTGGGGTGGGGAAGGTGGGGGGGAGGGAGGGAGGGGGGGGGGGGATGGGGGAAGGGGGGAGGGAGGGAGGGTGGGGGGGGGAAGGGGGGGTGAGGGGGGGTGTGGGAGGGGTGAAGGGTGGGAATGGGGGGGGGTGGGGGGAGGGGGGGGGGTGGGTGTGTGGGAAGGGGGGGGGGGTGAGAGAGAGGGGGGGTGAGGGGTGGGGGGGGGTGGGGGTGTGAGGGTGCTGCGTGTGAAGGGTGTGTGGGGAGGGTGTGTGGGAGTTGAGTGGTGGGGTGTGGTGTGAGTGTGTGAATGTGGGCAGTGGTGTGTGGGTGAGGTTGTGTGCATGTGAAGTGTGTGTGAGGGAGTGAGTGGTGTGTGGGTGTGAGGTGTGAGTGGGGTTGTGGAATGTGTGTGGTGTGTGTGTGTGTGTGTGTGCGTTGTGCGCGTGTGTGGTGTGCCACGGTGTGTGTGTGTGTGTCGGAGTGAGTGAGTTGTATGAGTGTGTGTGTGTGAGGTGTGTGTGTATTAGTGAGTGAGTGACGTGAGTGATGGGAGTGGTGTTGTGTGTGCGGGCGGGGGGGGTGAGGGGGGGGGAGTGGGGGGGGTGAGGGAGGGAGGGGAGGAAGGGGGGGGGGGGGAGGGGGGGGGGGGGGGACGAGAAGGGGGGGTGGGGGGGCGGGGTGGGGGGGGAGGGAGTGAAGGGGGGTGGGGGGGGGGGCCTGGGAGTGGGGGGGGGGGACCGTGAGGAGGGGGGGGGGGGAGGGCGCGCTGATGGGTGTGAGGGGAGTGGGTGGGTGGTGAGGGAGGGGGGGGGGGGGGTGGGGAGGGGGGAGGGAGGGAGTGAAAGGTGGGTGGGTGTGTGGGTGTGAGGGGGGGATAGAGTGGGGGTGTGACTGTGGAGGAGTGAGGGGGGGTGGGTGTGAGGGTGTGGGTGAGGGAGGAGGGGGTGGGTGTGAGGTGTTGCTGTGAGTGTGTGAGTGTGTGAATGGGTGGGTGTGGTGTGTGTGTGTGTGTGAGTGTGTGTGAATGGTGTGTGTGTGGGAGTGGGTTGAGTGGGGGAATGTTGTTGTGTGTGAGTGTGTGAGTGTGTGTGCGAGCGCGTGTGGTGTGTGTGCGTGGTGCGCGTGTGGTGTGTTGTGTGTGCGAGCGTTTGTGTGTGCGAGTGCGCGTGTGAGGTGATGTGTGTGCGCGTGTGCGTGTGCGTGTGTGTGTGTGGGTGAAGTGGATGTGCGAGCTGTGGAGTGTGTGTGTGCGTGGGTGTGTGTGTGTGTGTGAGTGTGCGAGTGTGGTGTGTGTGCGGTTTGCGCGTCGTGTGTGTGTGTGTGTTGTGCGTGGAGTGTGTTGCGTGGTGGTGTGGTGTGCGTGTGCGTGTGCGTGTGAGTGGTGTGCGGGTGAGCGTGGTGTGTGGTGTGGCGTGTGGTGGTGAGTGCGTGTGTGTTGTGTGGTGGCGGTGTGTGTGTGTGTGCGTGTGTGTGTTTTGTTGCGTGTGTGGGTGTGTTGCGCGTGTGTGTTGGTGGGGTGAGTGTGTGTGGGAGGAGTGAGTGTGTGAATGGGTAGTGTGTGTGTGTGTGTGTGAGTGGGTGGGAATGTGTGTGTGAGTGAGTGAGTGTGTGGTGTGAGTGTGTGAGTGTGTGAATGTGGGTGTGTGGAGTGTGGAGTGTGTGTTGCGCGCGCGTGTGTGTGTGTGGGCGGGGTCGGTGTGCCGCAGTGTGTGTGTGTGCGTTGTGTGGCGTGTGTTGTGTGTGTGTGCGGTGTGGGTGTGTGTGCGTGTGTGTGGTGGTGTTTGTGAGTGTGCGCGTGTGTGTGATTGTGTGTGTGTGCGCGCGTGTGTGTTGTGTGCGTTTATGTGCGTGTGGTGGGTGTGTGCGTGTGCGGTAGGGGGGGGGAGGGGGAGAGCCGGGGCGGGGGGGGGTGCGGGGGGAGGGGGGGGGGGGGGGGGGGAGGACGGGAGAGGGTGGGTGGGGGATGGGACGAGAGGGGGGGGGGGGGGGGTGGGGATGCGTTGTGTGGTGTGGTGTGTGTGTGTGCGTGTGAGTGTGAGGGGGAGTGTGAGTGGTGCGTGTGGGAGTGTGAGCGTGGTGTGTGCGTGGTGTGAGGTGTGTGGAGTGCGTGTGTGTGTGTGTGAACGTGTGTGTGTGGGTGCGTGTGTGTGTGTGGGCGTGTGGTGTGGGTGTTGTGCGCGTGTGTGTTGGTGATTGTGTGTGAGTCTGTGAGTGGTGTGTGTGTGCGCGTGTGTGGGTGGTGTGTGCGCGGGCGTGTGTGTGTGCGGTGTGCGTGTGGGTGTGAAGTGCGTGTGTTCGGTGAGTGTGGAGTGTATGAGTGTGTGTGTGTTAAATGAAATGAGATATGAATGCTGGTCCGAGCCTAAATGAAGCGCTGTGTGCTTTAAAAGCTTTTCATGCTGCTGCATCTCGAGTGTTTTCTGAATTCTCAGAATAGAGATGGATAAGAGGCTTCTGGCATTAATACACATCCCGGCTTTTTCATTACACGCACACACACACACACACACACACACACTCACACACACGCACACACACACACACACACACACACACACACACACACACACACACACACACACTCACACACTGTTGGAGTGCTCTTTAGTGGCTCTGAGTTGTTGTGCTGTGTTTTCATGATCTCACTCTCAATCTTATAAAAGATCAACTTTTATCAATATTTATAATAAAAGCAGGTTTTTATTTCCTAAAAGAAAAAAGCTGAACTTCTGTGACTCAGAAATGAAAAGACTATGGTAAAAAAAAAAAGATGAGAGACAGAAGATAATAATAGAGATAATAAAAAAAATTAAAACAATGGAAAATGGAAAGATTAAATTAAGAAAAAAAATGTAAACAAAAATAAAAGGAAAAAATAGAGGAAATGTAAAAAAGGCAAGAAAGAAATGACAAACTGACAACAAAAATAAAGGATACTTAAAAAAGGAAAAAAGTATGGAAACATGACAGCTGGGTAAAAACAATCTAAAATAAATAATGAATGAGAAATAAAAGGAAGAAAGAAGAAGAGAGGAAACAAATCAAAGGTGAAAAAGAAAATTAATGTTAATATTGAGTAAAGAAAACTGTAAGTAAAAATAAAGCAAACTTTAGAAGTCGTTTTGTTTTTTAGAAAGAAAGAAAGAAAGAAAAAGAAAAGAAGTATATTATTTAGGGGAACACAGAAATTGAGAAAATAAACACAAATAAATAAAAGAAAAGAGAGAAGTAAAAGACTTCCTTCTTTTACAAAGTCTTAGTAAAGAAAGTGAGGAAAATTATGAAACTAGAAAATCTTTCAAAAGGTAAAACAAAAAAATGTAGAACAGACAAATAAAAAAAAAAGAAAGTAAATAAATAAAGAAAGGACTGAAAGGTAAAGAGAAAGGTATAAAAGAGAAAGGCTTAAAGGTTACAAATGAAAGTAGAAAAATAAAAAAAGGAATAAAAACGACAGGCAGGAAAAGAGTTAGACAATGAAATTAAACAGAGTAAGAAAAGCAAAGTAAGTAAAGAAAAGCCCATTGTTAAGGAACAGCTGTTGGATTTCATGCTAATGAAAGCAGCTTTATGATAAAGATGATTAAATAAAAAGTTACGTTTCCATGGCAACAGTAAGAGTTACTGAGCGTGCTCACTGGTCCACGAGCGACTGAGATTATTAATTACAACAAACGAAGAACGGCTCGGCCATCTGGAGTGTGAAACATCTCACAGAACATCCTTACACTTACATCATTAAGATCAGCACACATACACACACACACACACACACACACACTGACTCAGATCCATATCAATGATAAAAATGTTTATGTAACATCACTCCAATCTTCACTCCTTTATCCAGTTTACCTGTTAAATGGTGCAGCGGCTGTGCGTACAGGAACGGGGTAGGAATTATCCCATTACAACCAATGGAAATAAAGCTCCTGCTATCTGAATTCTTATCATCCACACTGTTTTTTGGAATGAGCAGCATTCAGATAGTGGGATCTCAAAGTGGCTTCACAGAAGCCCAAACTGGCGACAGTGGCAAGGGAAAAATCCCTAAATGCTTTAAGGAAGAAACCTTGTAGGGACCAACACTCAAAAAGAGAACCTGATGAAATGGCAATGATGTAAAGCAAGAAAACAAAATGAACTGATAAAACAAAACAAAAAACAAAAATAAATGAGAGAAAAGAGGGATGGAAAAGATCCATTTCTCTTCAGCTAGAAAAGCATAATGTAATGTATTTGTTGGGAAAGCTTAAAAAAGAAATCAGACAAATAATAAACCAATGACAAGAAAGAGGAAAAAGCAAAGTAAAGGTGGAATAAAGAAATGAAAGGGTAAAGATGAAGTAGAAGGATAAAGGCCTAAAAAATAAAGTATAGAAAAGAAAAACAGGTAAAAACAAGTAAAGAAATGATTGGAAAAGGGGTCAGAAAATTAAAGAAATTAAAAACATAATTAAAAGAATGAAGAAAGAGAAACTTAAGAAAAGAAAGAGACAGAAAGAAAATTATTTAGGGGAAGTAAAGGAACTGAGAAGGTAAACAAAAAACAAAAATAAATGAGAGAAAAGAGGGATGGAAAAGATCCATTTCTCTTTAGGGGAAGTAAAAGAAAAGCTGAAACTGGAATAGCTTTAAAAAGAAGGAAGTAAAGAATAAACAAATGAAAAGAAAGAGGAAAAAGGAATGTAAAGGTGGATAAAGAAAAGAAAGAAAAACGTAAAGGTTAAAGAGAAAGGATAAAGACCTAAAAAGATAAACTAAAGAAAAGAAAAACAGGTAAGAAGGTATTTGGAAAGGGTCCAGTGCTCTAAGGACTGAAAGGCTCATTTAGGAACGGAGAGGAGCGGCTCAGCAACGGGAGAACTTTTCTTAGATGGCTGTCACTGGACTTTGATGTTGTTCTTGGCTTTGGGAGACCCTGTGCTGGGGTTCCAGCTCCTGTAGCTTTTTGTGGGTTTTTGAACAAAGCTCACGGACAGGCTGATGAACGATGACCCAACGCGCCGCACCACAGAACCCCACGGATGGTTTTGTCTGCGCTTGTACCCAGTGATCTCCAGGGAGGGGCGCTGCAGCTCCTGCCACCCTGCCCAGTGACAGCGGTGATGAAAGGTGGAAAATCAACTTGAATAATATAAGCAAAGTGATTGTGGATGAAGCTGAGCCGCTGAACCTTAAGAAGTGAGGAGTGGCAGCTGGAGCAGCTGGATTAGTTCTCCGACCGACCGGCCGACCTTCCTATTAGCCGTCCAGAGCCTCAGCCGCTGAGCCACAGCTGCCCCAGTTTTAGGGACAGTGGAACGGAGCTTCCCCTGAGCTTCTGAGAGGCGCTGCAGCAAGCCAAACCCTTTCCAACTAAAGTTTGGGCACCTTTCCAGATGATCCAGATGTTTTGGGGTTGTGTACACATGCCAGGTGACCAGGGGGTGCACAAACTTTTGTAGCTTATTAATAATTGTGAGTTATATAATAATGGCTATGCATTAGGCATGGAGTCTGCTTTAGCTAGTTAGAAAATGAATGGATGTAAATTGAAATAATAATAATAATAATAATAATAAAAACTGTTTCCTAGCAGCAAACTTTCAAAACACGCTTTGTTACTTTAGATTTGATGAATATTTTTATGTATCTGTTGATTTATTTTATCTGTCTGTTCAAGGACGTCCAGCCTGTAAAAGCTGAGTGCTGTGAAAATCAATGAAGAAATAACAAAAAAGAAATAAATAAAGAAAAATAATATAAAAATAATATATATATATAATATAAAATAAAAGGATAAGGAAAAGAAAGAAATGATGAAAAGAAGTAAAATGAAAACAAAGTGAAATGGAAAAAATAAATAAAAAAGAGATCAAAAACCAAAACAAATAAAAACAGAAACCGAAAGGAAGGAGATTAAAAGGGAAAAGACAAAAACAGGAAAAAAAGTTAAGAAAAATAGAAAAATGAAGTAACACAGCAAATGGTAGCAAGGAAATTGAAGAGAGAAAACTGACATGAAAAGAAAGAAAGAAAGAAAGAAAGAAAGAAAATAGCTGATAAAATAAACAAAAAAGGAAGAAAGAAACATAAGACAGACATACCTGCTTTTAATACTTTTCTATACTTTCCCTGAAGATGAGCTATTTTCTTTCCCTCTTTTTTCATTTATTGTTGTTTTTTGTTTCTTTTTATCAGTTCCTTTATTTCCTTTGATCATTTTCTTTTTTTCTTTCTATTGTTTCTTTCATACCTTTTTCTTTTTCCACATTTCCATTATCAGTTCATGCTTCATTCTTGTTGAAAGAAAAAGCAAAAAAAGAAAGGAAGAAAGCACCAGAGGACGGACAGACGGTTCTGTTCCCGTACAGAGGATGTATTTGTGTCTGGATGAATCTAACTTTGTTGCTTTTTGTTCTGTCAGAGCCCCCCAGGCCGATTGCTCCTCCTCAGCTGCTGGGGGTCGGTCCCACCTACCTCCTGATCCAGCTGAATGCTAACTCCATTTTCGGGGACGGACCCATCATCCTGAAGGAGGTGGAGTATCGGATGACCTCGGGCTCCTGGACCGAGACCCACGCCGTTAATTCCCCTCACTATAAGCTGTGGCACCTGGACCCCGACACCGAGTACGAAATCCGGGTCCTGCTGACCCGCCCCGGGGAGGGGGGCACCGGCAAACCGGGCCCGCCGCTCATCACCCGCACCAAGTGTGCAGGTCAGTGCGGGTTTGACAAAAACACCTGCTGTCTGCTTTTATTTATGTCACTCTCTCATTCTCTCTTGCTTTTCCCTTTTTTTTTTTCTTTATCTCTTTCATTTTTTGGCTTGTTCTCTAATCTTTTGCTCTGGTCTGTCTGCCTTTTCTTAATTTTCTTCTTTTATTTCATTGTTTATTTCTTTCTTTCCATTCTTTTCTTTCTTTCTTTCTTTCTTTCCATTCTTTTCTTTCTTTCTTTCTTTCTTTCCATTCTTTTCTTTCTTTCTTTCTTTCTTTCTTTCATGTCTTTTTATGTGTTTTCTACTTTTGTTCCCATTTTCTTTATCTCTCTCTTTCTGTGTTTGTCTTTCTTATGTTTTCTGTATTTATTTTTCTTTAAGCTTCATCTTTATATTGCTACTGCTGTCAGTGCTTTTCTATAATCTGTTTTGTTTGTATTTGTTAAATTTTCTCCTTTATCCATTTTCGATTTTTTTCTTTTTTCTTTTTTCTTTATTTCAGTTCATCATCTATCTTGTTCATTATTTGTCCTTCTTTCTTTTTCTTTTTTGTTTCTTTCTTTCTTCCCTCTCTTTCTCTCTCTTTCACACACACACGCACGCACGCTACGCAACACACACACACACACAGACGCACCCGCACACCCACGCACATGCACACACACACGCACACCGCGCACACACACACAAACACACACCACACACACACACGCAACACGACAACATGAACACACACACACCCGCACACAACACACACACACACACACAACGCACACACACACACACAAACACCTCACACACACACACGTAGTATTCTAACCTTTGCTTCTTACACACTCTCTTTTGATTGAGATTCACTCTGTGTATCTGCATTGAATTGAAGTTTGAGGGGCGGTGTGTGTGTGTGCGTGCGTGTGTGTGTGTGTGTGGTGTGGGAGACGTGACTCTGATGGAAAAGCTTGGTTCTTCTGTTCCATCTGTCTGAGCCAATCACCGCTATCTCAGATCCAAAACCCACCAAAATTTACTTCAATTACAGGGTCAGACGGCAGGCACACACCACACACACACACACACACACACACACACACACACACAACAGGGTTTTTCCACTGACAAAATATTACTTTGACATATTAACACTACGCTTAACCTTAAAATTACCTTCCGTTAACCACACCCTTTGTGTTTTATTTGATTTGATTTTTTACAATAACGTTGTACTTTAAAAACACAAAACAAAAACACATTCCTTATGAGGACCAGCAAAATGTCCCCACAAGGTAAAAGATCAACACGTGTGCTTATGAAACTCTGTGTGTGTGTGTGTGTGTGTGTGTGTGTGTGTGTGTGTGTGTGTTAATATATCGTGCTGGTGGATTGATGGATTTGGAGATGGATGACCTGTGTGTGTGTGTGTGTGTGTGTGTGTGTGTGTGAGATTGACAAATGTATTCTGAGTCTTTCTCAACGCTCACCAAGTCCCTTGAGCCTTTATTTGCTGAGTGTGTATGCATGTGAGTGTGTGTGTGTGTGTGTGTGTGTGTGTGTGTGTGTGTGAAAGAGAGAGAGAGAGAGATGGATAGGTGTGTGATCCGTATGATTTATTCTTGTACAAATGTCGTGCCATTTCACTGAAATAGCACATCGATCGTTTTTGCCCTAATTTCCAGGGAAATTGAAGTTTGATCCACACACACACACACACACACACACACACACACACACACACACACACACACACACACACACACACACACAGCTGCTTGTTGATACTCTGCGTTTGGCCCCTAAGTCCTGACCATAGACGCTGCACTGGGCGCTGGATCACGCGTTAATGTCGGCACCATCTTGGTCCAGGCAGCTTCTCAGAATTCTCCACAGATCGTACTGGAAAAAACAAGCCTGATTCTCCTAATAAATAATAATATAATAAAACAATAATAGCAACAGTAGTATATAGTATAAATAGTAATATAATAGTGCTATATAATAACTATATTACACTGTTTATACTGTATCTGCTATTGCTAATCTGTTATTTCATTATTATTTAGTAATTCGATCTTGTTGTGTTTATATTCTAATAATAAGATGCTGTACTGTCCTCTGTATTAGCTTTGAGTTTATCTGAATCATTTCACTGCCCCGTCTCTGATTTTTGTGTTGACTTCGTTACATTTTTCTCAGTGATGGCCAGTCATAAGAGCTGATGCACTGTTTAGATATTTTTCAGTATTTCAAAGTGAATGAAATAATTGAGTTCTGACCTGGAGCAAAAGAAACGCTCAAATAATGGGGATGAAGAGAGAAAAAGCCATTTTGAGAACATAAAAAACCTTCTACAGATTTCATACATTAAATTATGAAGGGTCGTTTAAACATGTATTAACCGAGAGAAAGCTTTTGTAACTTCTTAAGAGAAGGAATTATTTTCCACCACGTTATCTTGCCTGACGCTGATACACACTCCTCCCTATCGACATTCGAAGTAGCTGGAGTCCAAACTTTTCTTGAATGAAGAAACGACTCATTAAAATCGTTAGAGAGATCATTTGGGTGTTGTGCGTTTTAACCAGAATAAAGGCAGCCCCCCCGGTCACTCGTATTTGCTTACAGGCCGGTCTTCTCTGGCGTCCTCTAGTGAGGGTGCCAAAACTTTTTCACACGCCAGCTTGCATGTTTTATAATGATGCCAAAGACTGCATGGGTGCAAAAACGTTGGCATCTCGGGCATTTAGGCTGCTAGATCTGTTAGCATGTAGCTTCTTTGACGCCCCTTCTGGACATGGTTATAACATAAGGCTTCTTTTTAGCACAGTAACGTTTTAAGTGGTATCTGTGAATGTAACTCTGTATTGTAGAGCTTGGTGAAGGTTTGATAAAGGAATCCCTTGTCCATGTGGTTCTATCAGCTACTGATGAATGGCGGTTCTTGATGCAGATTTATTTCTGGACTTTTGATTGATGCTTCTTAGCCTTTAGCCTCTTTTTAGCTGTGGCCGCGGCTGCCATGCTAAGCAGAAGCTACAGGATCACAGCAGGCTCAGTCTCACTTCTTTATTTATTTCTTCCTCTCTTAAACACCTGAGACCCAGAACAATACAAATTCTAACAACCATCTATCTGTTAAAAGGTCAGCATGCCTTTTTTTTTTTTTCTTTTGGTTTTTCTTTTATATGAAATCTTTACGAAGTTACTAAGTAAGTGTGTGGTTTCATTTTCCTTCAGCATAAGCGCTATTATGCAGTCCTCATTGTATTTATTTCATTATTTGATTTTTGTTCCTCCTTTATTGTTTTTTTTCCTTTTTTTGTTTTTTATTCATTCATTTTTAGTCATTTTTCTTTCATTCTGTCTTTGTTTGATTCTTTCTTTTTATTTTTTTTATTTGTGCTAGGTGTTTTGGTGTTTTCCTTTTAATATTTTAATTTTTCTTGAGATTCACTTTGGTGTATTAGTGTATTTTCTTTCTTTCTTTCCTTTTTCTTTCTTTCTTTCTCTCTTTATTTCTTTTTGTATTTCTTTTTTCTTTCCACTCTCTCTTTTCTTTTTACTCCAGTTTTCTTTCTTTCATTCTGTCTTCATTTAATTCTTAATTTTTATCATTTTATTTGTGCTATGTGTTTTTCCTTTTAATATTTTATTTTTCGTTCCTTATTTCTTTCTCTTTTTCCTTAAAGTTCTTTTTCATTGGTTATTGTTTGTTTTATTTCTCATGTCTTGGTTTCCTTATTTTTGTCTTTCTTTATTTTCTTTTTATTGTTTTTATGTGTTTTGTTGTATTTCTTTAGTGGGTTTTTTTTTTGTTTGTTTGTTTGTTGAATTACCAAAGGTGTGTTAGGTCAATTGGCATTGTTAAAGAGTCCCAATGACTGAGTGGGAGTCTGTCCCCTGTGATGGACTGTTCCCCTGTCCAGGGTTGTTTTTTTGTTTGTTTTAATTCTCCTGTTACTCTTTCCTTTTTAATCGTTCTTTTGTTCTGTTAATTAATCTGTACCTTTTGTCATTTCATCTATCCGAGATGTTTAACCTTTTAATATTTTATCATTTTTTCGTTTTTTTATTTCTTTCTCTTATTCCTGAAAGTTGTTTTTCATTCCTTATTGCTTGATTTATTTCTCATGTCATTGTTTCTTTTCTTTTTTTTTTATTGTAGTTCATTTTTTTATTGTTAAAGTCTCCAGTGTGATGACTGTCCAGGGGTTTTTGTGTGTTGGTTGTATTTTTTCTTTACTCCTCATTTTGAGTCCAAACATTATCTCTCTTTACTCTTTCGATCTTTTTTTATTATGTCTTGTGCCAAATGTTTATAGATCTTTAACAATTTAAACTCTTTTTAAACGGTATGTGTGTGTGCGTGTGTGTGTGGTGTGTGTGAGTGTGAGTGTGTGTGTGTGTGGTGTGTGTGAGTAGAAAGTTAGGAAAGTTAAGATTATAAATTACCATGCTAACATGTCTGTGCTGATTGGCAGAAATACACTCATTCGCTCTCTCACAAAACACACAACACACACACACACACCACACAACACACACACACACACACACACACAACAGCTGTTCATGGGCCCAATTTTCAATAACCTGCCCTTCAGTTTGGTACGGAAGCTCGCGGTGCTGAGGGAGGAGTCGGGGGGGGGAAGGGGGGAAGGAGGGTTTTTCGCTTACTCCGTGTTTCTGCTTTGATTCGGAGGCGGCCGTGTCGAAGTGAAAAGCCTTCTGGGTAAGAAAAGTGCTCATCGTCGCCCTATTAACGTTTCTCAAAGACACGACTTTGGACCCTCCGTTGGACCCTCGGTTCTCTCCTGATGACTGACTGTCTCGGCATTTTGAGCAAAAATCATATGATGTAGCCCATCCGCCTCAAGGTTCAATGTGCTCTGCTTTCAGATAAGCTTTGAATTTGATATACTGTACCATCTGGGACTGTTAGAAAACCAAAGCTCAGACAAAAAAAGGTACTAGGTTAAATGGAAAGATTGAAGAGCAATACACATCAATAGAGAAATACAAATAGAGTCGAATACACTAAAAATAAAACTGAAGGAATCAAAAAGATGGAGAAGAGAAATAGGAAAAATAGTACAGCTGAAGAAATGAATAAAGAGATTAAGTTGAAGAAATAACAATAAAAAGATGGAAAACTACAAAGAAAAAAAAAAGAAGAAAAGGGTAAAGACAAAGACAGCAAGAAAGAAAGAAAGCACAAAAAGAAAATAACGAAAATGAAAACAAGAAAACCGTATTAAGCATCAAAAGCAGAAAATTAGAAAGTAAAAAGAATGAGAGAAGAAATTAGATAGACAGCGAAAAAAAGAGAAAAGAGACACAGGACAACATTACAAAGAAGGTCAAAGATAGAAAAGTAAAGGTACATAAAATGAGAAGAATAGAGACAAGAAAAATGCAATAAAAAACAAAGGAGAAGATAAACTAATAAAGAAATGATGGAACAAAAACAGAAAGAAAGGGATAATCATCAATCGCAAGTAAGAAATATAGAAAGAGATCAGAGCAGCATAAAGAAGGAAAGTGACAGAAAATAATCAGGCAAGACAGAATAGAATAAACAAATAAAAAATACGGATTAAAAAAGAGAAAAGGCAGAAAAGTATAAGGAAAAACTGAACAGCGATCAGTAATCAAACAGACAGCAAAAGTACAGAGAAGAATAAAGAAGCAGAGGGTCAACGAAAGACTGGAAAAAGAAATAATGAAAAAAAGAAATGAAGAAAGAAAAGCAAACAAAAGACCAGATGAATATCTTAAGAAAGCAAAAACTAGACAGTAAAAAAAATAGAGAATAAATTAAATTACACAAAAAAGACAGCAAGAGAAAGAAAGAAAGAAACCCCTCAGAAAAAGGACACAGACACACGATAGCATGTCAAAGAAAGAATTCAAAGGTAGAAAAGTAACGGAAGAAGGAACAGAAAGTAAGTTCAGCAGAAAGCTTGGAGAGCACTGCACAATACCATGCACATGGATGGAAAGCATGACGTGGAACACACCAACACAGGAAACTGGAAAAGTAGAAAGAACAAAAAGGTAAAGACAAAGACAGCAAGAAGCCAACCAAGCAAGAAAAAACAAAATACTGAAGCAAAATAAAGAGAGAAAGAAAGAAGAGCAAATGAAAAACCAGAAAAAGCACGGCCAAATAATAATGCAGAAAATTAGACAGCATAAAGAATGACAGCCATGGACATAAAAAAGAAAAGGCCGGGGTCTAGATCAGCAAGTAAGCCAAAAAAAGCAGGAGGGAAGAAATGAGCAAAAGAGAAAGAAAGAAAAATAAAAACAAATAACAGCAGCTACAGAAACAGCAGGACCCCAACGGACAGAGCAGGACCGCTCTTGTGTGTGTGTGTGTGTGTGTGTGTGTGTGTGTGTGTGTGTGTGTGTGTGATTATGTCATTGTGAGGACCAAGCCTCCCCATAATAATAGAAATACCAGATTGTGTACACAGTGGGGACGACAAAGTAAAGCTTCAGCAATACTACGTCACTGGACAGTCCCCACAAAGATATAAAGACAAGAAAGTGTGTGTGTGTGTGTGTGTGTGTGTGTGTGTGTGTGTGTGTGTGTGTGTGTGTGAGAGAGAGAGAGATGCTGTAAACATCCTGTAGCTACATGAGGAGAAAGCGTTGGCTGTTTACGAACGTTTGCCCATGAGGACTCACGTAAATAAAACATCAGTGTACTGTGTGTGTGTGTGTGTGTGTGTGTGTGTGTGTGTGTGTGTGTGTGTAGATTGTTTCTAAATGCCACAGGACATGAAATGAAATGAAGTGTTGCTCTAACTCTCTATACTTCAGTGTGTGTGTGTGTGTGTGTGTGTGTGTGTGTGTGTGTGTGTGTGTGTGTGTGTCCCGGGGGACTCACGGCTGGAGAGCTGCATCACCGTTCATTACCAAATAAAATCTCCCGCTGGTGTGAATCCGTCTCCTCTCACACTCCGTCCTACACACAGCTACTGTATGAGGACGTGGTCATGTGACCCGGGGCGCACGGTGCGCTTGAATTGCGTAACTAACGACATCGGAGCGCCGGTGCTGCAAAGTGACTAAACGTGGAAGCTAGTAATGATGTAACATGCCAACAGTAGGATGCCCCAGTTTGGGCGTTTACTTTAAATGATTTACTCAGAGGGCCGAGCTTTATACGAATAAAATACGAATAAAATACGAATAAAATACAAAGGAATGCCAGAATTAAACCGGGATGGACATCTGACCCGAAAACTTTAGCCATTAGCTCTGAGGCTACTTTAGCATAGCGTAACGTTATGCCTTTTAACAGCGGAATAAAGAACTAGGATAAAGAAATGTCAAAAAGTAAAAAACGAGTAATTACACATCAATACAGGACAGAAAAAAGAAAAATAGAAACAAGAAGAAAAGGGTAAAGACAAAGACAGCAAAGATTCAAGCAAACAAATAAGCAAGCAAGAAAGACTGAAGCAAAAAACAGAAAGAAATCAGAGCAGCATAAAGCAGGAAAGTGACCGAAAAATAAGCAAAGCAAGAGAGACAAACAGAAAAGTGTGAATAAAAAATATACAGATAAAAAAACAGAAAAATCTACGAAAATGAAACAAACAAAGCTAAAATACGGAAATAATACAAATAATAAAACATAAAATTAAAGAAACATGAGATGAGAAATGAATGAATGAAAAAGAACCTTTAAAGGGGAAAATAGCGAGTGTAGGAAAAGGAGGATTAAATCTCTCTCTCTGTTTTATTGGTTTATTGGTTTTATTTTTAATCACTTACCAGCTTGTGTGAATATTCCTCCTCATTTCTCCTGGGAATGTTTTGTTTTTGTCTCGTTACACACACACACACACACACACACACACACACACACACACACACACACACACACGCGCGCGCGCGATAATTAATTTTTCTGTGTGCTCAGTGTAATGAAAGTTTTCAGTGAGGGGAAAAAATTAAACTTTGTGCTGATCTGCATTTATAAACAAGGGGATTTCACTTGTACTTTTTCTTCTAGTCATTATTTTCTACCTGACCTTCTTTCTTTTTTTCTTTCTTTTTTTCTTTCTTTTCTTGTCTCTCTTTCACTTGTCCATCCCTGTAGCTGACTTTTTCCTCTGTTCTGTTTTTCTTTATTCTTAGTTTTTATTTCATTCTTTCTGTCCTTTCTTTTTATTTAGTTCTTTATTTACTTTGTTTAATTTCTTAATTAGTCTATTAATTTAATTTAATGTATTAATTATTAATTAGTTAATTTCTGCTTTATTTTTTGGTTTGTTCTTTCTGTCTTTGCTTTGTTTTTATTATTATTTCTTGTCCACACGCTCCAGCTTTTTTTCCTTGTTACTTATATCTTTTCCTTTTTTTTTTCTTTAATGGTCTGTCTCTGTATTTGGCCTCTCTGTTTTTTTCTTGTTCCTTTTCTTTTTCATGACATCCTTTTAATTCTGTTTGTCTTTGCTGTGATGGTCCCTGTTGACTCTTTTTGCACTCTTTATTGTCAATTTTTTTTCAATTTGCCACCGTAGTGAGTTAGGTGTTTTGTCGTGTCCGACCCTTTCTTTGTTTTGGTGTGAACGTAGTCATCCCGTCAAAATGACTTCTTTCTTGATTCTCAGTTTTTATTTCATTTTTGTTTAACAATACCTATGTATACTTTCTTTATTTTATTTGTTTGTTTGCGGTCTATTATTTGGTTTGCTCTTTCTGTTTTTTTGTTGTTGTTGTTATTTTGTCTTCATTTTTTGTTTTTGCTCGTTACTTCTTTTTGTCTTTTTTCTTTTTTCTCTAATGGCCTCTCTGTGCTTGCTCTCTGTTTTTTGTTTCTTTCATCGGTCTTTTTTTAAAAATTTTTTTTATGATATCCTTTCACTTATTTGTCCTTTCTGTTCACTTCCCTTATTTCTGAGCTCTTGTTTTCTTTTTTATCTATCCTACGTTTGCTGTCTCGAGTCTTTTTTGTATTTTATTTCTGTATTTTCTTTACAGCCTCATTCCCTCTATCCTCTGTTTCTTGTTATTTTTTATTAGTTTGTCTTCATTCATCCTTGTTTTCTTGTGTTCCACCTTTCTTTCACTCTTATTAGTCTGTCTTCCCCTTTGTTTTGTTTTTTTTCTTGTCTCTTTGCCACGTTTTGTTGCCTAGTTTTTACTGATATTTTTCGTCTCATCTTTACTTTTCGATTTTTTTATTCTTCTTTTGTCGTGTTGTCCTCTGTCTTAGATTTCTTTCTGTTTTATGTATTTTGTCTTTATCTCTCCCTCTCTCTCTCTCTCTCTCTCTCTCTCTTTCTCTCTCACACACACACACACACACACACACACACACACACACACACACAGATGTCTGTAAATGAAAGACACGCATGCATACACACACCTGTGCAAATCCAGTTGACTCTCCGGCCTCTTGTAGAGATAGAGAGTGTGTGTGTGTGTGTGGTGTTGAGTATGAGTGTGTGTGGTGTTTGTGTGTGTGTGTGTGTGTGTGGTGTGTGTGGGTTTGTGTGTGTGTGTGTGGTGTGTTGTTTGTGTGTGTGTTGTTGTGGTGTGGAGTGTGAGTGTTGTGTGTGTGGGGTGTGTTGAGTGTGGGTGTGTGTGTGTGTGTGTGGGTGTGTGTGTGCTGTGTGTGTGTTGTGTGTGAAAGGATTTCCCACGAGGCGTCCCTGTAGTCTCGGGATTATCAGCATATTTCGTGGAGGGAAAAAGTGATTTAAAGGGAAAGGACTCAAACCTGGAACTATTTATCAGTTTTAAAAACCTGAGAGAGAGAGACATCATGAGGACGTGTCCCAAACCACACACCCTGTTCTCTATGTAGTAGGCACAGAAAAACATCCTCTGTTCACTGTGACGTGTCTAAAACCACACACCCTAGACACTACATAGCTACACACCTACAGTGGGGCAACAAAAAAGTATTTAGTCAGCCACTGATTGTGTAAGTTCTCCTACTTAGAAAGATGAGAGAGGTCTGTAATTTTCATCATAGCTACACTTCAAATATGAGAGACAAAATGAGAAATAAATGTTTTTTTAATGGTGGAAAAGTATTTGGTCAGTAAAACAAAAGTACAACTCAATACTTTGTGACATAACCTTTGCTGGCAATGACAGAGGTCATACATTTCCTGTAAGTCTTCACCAGGTTGGCTGCGGCACACATGTAGTGGTATTTTGGATATTTTTTGAAATGCTTTTTACGAGCCACTCTTCGTTGCGCGAGCGGTCCTTGTTGTTGTGAGATCATTGTCATGCTGGAAGCCCAAGCCACGTTCCCATCTTCAATGCTATCAATGATGGAAGGAGATTTATGCTTTAAAATCTCACGATACATGGCCCCGTTCATTCTTCCCTACCACGGATCAGTCGTCCTGTCCCCTCTGCAGAAAACACAGCCCCAAAGCCATGATGTTTCACCCCATGCTTCACAGTAGGTATGGTGTTCTTGGGATGCGACTCAGCATTCTTCTGAGTTTTTTACCAAAAAAAAACGTTTTATTTTGGTTTCATCATGACCACATGATATTCTTCCAATCCTCGTATGGATCATCCATATGATCTCTGGCAAACTTCAGACGGGCCTGGGACATGTATGGCTTAAGCAGGGGGGCCACGCCTGGTACTGCAGGATCGAGGCCCTCTTGCGTACTGTGTTACTGATGGTAGCTTGTTACTTTGGTCCCAGCTCTCTGCAGGTTCTTCATCAGGTCCCTCTGTGTAGTTCTGGGATTTTTCTCACCGTTATCATGATCATTTTGACCCCATTGAGATGCACCACCCCCCGCCCTATTGACCGTGCCCCCAGGGAGACGGCAGGAGAGAGAGGAAAGTGCAGAGACGTGGCCACGACACATCGACTAGAGCCCCCCAGATCGAGGGCACTTGCTGACCTGAATCCTACCCTTCAACCCCACCCACCTGGACGTCCCCCCCCCTCTCCCCGCCGGTGCCTCGCACACATACCCTTTTCCCCCCCCCCCACGCCACACCCCTTACCCCCACTGCCAAGCGTCATGTAGATGGCCCCAAGAGCTCT
>JAJAGP010000963.1:0-97500 GCA_025084515.1 Ancistrus triradiatus | reverse complement strand
CTTTCTTTCTTTTTTCTTTCTTTCTTTCTTTCTCTTTTCTCTATTTTTCTTTCTCTTTTGTTCCTTCCTTGCATGCTTACTGGCTTTCTTAATGACTTTTTTCCTTTTTAATTTACTTGCTTGTTTATTTTTCTTTCTCATTTGCTTTTGTGTTTTCTTTCTGCGTCCTTGTTTTCTCTTTCCTTTCCTTATTGCTTGATCTCTTTCTTTCTGTTTTTGCTTACTTTCTTTGTCTCTGTCTTTCTCTTTTTCTTTTATCTCTCTTTCTTTCTCAGACTGTTTTTATGTTTTTTCCCAGCAGGGTTTTTTTTTACTCTGAGTGATGTGAGGTTGAAGGCAGAAGACACTTGTGTTGCCTCAGGGCTCTGCACTGTCTAGTCCAGTAATACGACCCAATCTGTGTGTGTGTGTGTGTGTGTGTGTGTGTGTGTGTGTGTGTCCGTCTCCTCTGTAAGGCTCCTGAGGGTTTTCTGTGGTTCTGTTATGGAGCCTCAGTTTTAAGACAGGCTGCATCCTGAGATAGCTTTCACCCCTCCCTCCCTCACACACACACACACACACACACACATACCCGCATAGAAGGAAAATGGGGACATATGACATAACTACTACTTTTGGGGACACTGCTTTCCAGTGGGATTACAGAAAAAATAAACAATGATTTGTGTTATTTGAAAGCCATAGAAAAACACTGTTACTTAGGATTTTAGATAAAACCTTTTTTTAAACTCCTGAAAAATTGATTGTTTTTTCTTTCTTTCTTTCTTTTCTTCCCTGCTTTCTTCACTTTGTCTCTTTTCCTTCTTACTGTCATGCTTGTGTTCTGGCTTCTTTCCTGTTTCTCTTTCTTGCACTCTTTCTTTTCTGTCCTGTTTCTTACTTTCTTTTTTTCTCTTTCCTTCTTTCTGTTGTACTTGGCTTCTGTTTTTATTTTTGCTTTTTTCCTGCTTTTCTGGTCTCTTAACCCCTATTTCCTCCTTTACCCATCTCTGGCTGTTGGTGTGTGTTTTTCGATGTTTTTTTTAAGCGGTTAAGTGGGAAACTGAGGGGTGGTGTGGTGTGTGTGTTGTGTGTTTTATGTTGGGACTGTGTTACCACTGTGTGAGTTCAGGGGCCCCAAAATGGGAGTGTAAGGTGCGAGGGGGACTACCTTGAGCTCACCATTCAGTGTGAGTGCAGCGGTGTGGGAAGGATTTGTTTTCACCATTAATGACACACCACACACACACACACACAAGCACACACGCACACACCCACACACACACACCACTTAGGTGGAGTGACACACCACGTGTAAACTGCTTACCAAAGCGCTAGTTAGGACACTCAGGAGTCCATTATGCCCTCTGTATACAATATGCTTACTGTAAGTAAAGGGACACACACACACACACACACACACACCACACACACCACACCACAAACACCCACCACACACACAGAAGGAACCATCGTCCCCAAAGGGACCAGTAAGAGCAGAGAGAGATGCAGTGTTTACTTACAGTGCATTTAACATGTCCTTTCCTTATGTGTGGTGTGTGTGTGGTGTGTGTGTGTGTGTTGGTGTGTAGTACCTGGCCAGTCCAGACACTCTTGAAAGCACTCGTTTGAGGTCGAATACTCTATACTGGAAGGAGCCTTTGAGCCCAACGGCATTCATACCACAGTCTGAGGTAATGTGTGTGTTGTGTATGGTGTATGTGTGTGTGTGTGTGTGTGTGTGTGTGTGTGTGTAGTACCTGGCCCAGTTCCCAGCACCTCTTTGAAAGCCACTCCGTTTGAGGATCGAATCCTCCTATACTGGAAGGAGCCTCTTGAGCCCAACGGCATCATTACACAGTATGAGGTAATGTGTGTGTATGTGTGTATGTGTGTGTGTGTGTGTGTGTGTGTGTGTGTGTGTGTGTGTGTGTGTGTGTGTGTGTGTGTGTGTGTGAGCTGAGTTCCTGTTCCCTTTCTATCATCTCGAACCAGTCTAGCATCAACATGGCATTTTCACCCACAGAACTGCCCTCACTGGATATTTTCTTTTTTTCGTACTAAACCCTGCAGGTGGCGCTGTGTGTGAACATCCCAGTAGATCAGCACGTTCTGAAAAACAACCAGGCCATGTTCAAAGTCCCTTAAATCCTCTTTCTTGCCCATGCTTGGTTTGATTCAGCATGTTTACATGAGTAAATGCAGCGAGCTGCTGCCCTGTGATTGGCTGATTAGATATGTATGTTAATGAGCAACAGAACAGATGTACCTGCTTAGTTACTTTCTTTCTTTCTTTTTTTTTTTCTTGTGATCTTTCCTTCTTTCATACTCGCTTTCTTGCTTTTTTCTTTCTTTTTTCTTTCTTTCTTCTTGTAATTGATTCCCATTGGTATATATTAAAGCAATGATGACTGTGTGTGTGTGTGTGTGTGTGTTCTTTCTTTCTTTATTCTTTTGTTTGTTTCTTTGTTTCTTTCTTTTTATCTTGCATTCTATCTTCTACTTGCTTTCCTTTTTCTTTCTATTGCTTTATTATTGCTTTCTTTTTTCCTTTGTTTCATTCTTTGTTTCTTTCTTTTTTATCATAATCTTCCCTTCTTTCTCAATTGCTTTCTTTCTTTCTTTCTTTCTTTCTTTTGGTTCTGATCAGTATAAGCTAAAACAGTGATCTGTGTATATGTGTCTTTTCTCTCTTGTTTTGTTTCTTATTGTAATTTTGCTTCCCGTTGGTTTAGACCTTGTGTGTGTGTGTGTGTGTGTGTGTGTGTGTGTGTGTGTGTGTGTGTCCTCTCTTACAGATCTCTTACAGCAGCGTGTCATCGTTTGACCCGTCCGTTCCGTTGCTCCGCCCCTCTCTGATGGTCTCCTTACCCTTTAACTCGTCCCATCACCTTTTCTCTCAGCTCCACCCCGGCACCACGTACCTGTTCACCATCAGAGCTCGAACCGGCAAGGGCTTTGGCCCGCCCACCACCATCAACATCACCACCAACATCTCAGGTGCCGCCCCCTGTGTGTGTGTGTGTGTGTGTGTGCGGTACCTCTGTATGATCCTTACAGTAGAACTGATCACTCGTATTGATTGTCAGTGTGTTACGTTTGTAATCCGTCCTTAGCTCCCATTCTGGAGGAGTACGACGCCACCGAGGCCTTCCTCAACGAAACGGCTACAACCATCACCGTCCTGCTCAAACCGGCCCAGGCTAAAGGAGCGCCCATCAGGTCTGCTCACCCTCTGCGCGCCTGCGCGCGCGCGCGTGTGTGTGTGTGTGTGTGTGTGTGGGATTAGAGCTGATATTGTTGACAGATTAAGGGATTAGTGAGCATGAGCGTTGCTAAGTTGTGTGCCTGTACAATAAGCTGCTGATTGTGATTGCAGCAGATTGTCTTTATGAATTATTAAACCCATCTCTGCCACTGCCGCCGCCGCCGCCGCGGTTATTTCTTGGTTTTGTTTGTTTTACTTTTTGTTCATTTTTATTCAGTGTTTTTGAAGTGGTTAGTCCCTCGGCACCTGCTGGGTCTGGCAACCCTGAAATCAAATGCAGCCGCAACCGTCAACTGGCTACCAAACACTTTTTGAGGAGACTCTTTGGGGAAGAGAAATTGAAATAAAATTATAACAATGATGATGACATAATAATTATGAAACAAAATAGTAATAGAAGTTCACATGTATCCCCTTACTCTGATTTCAATCGGCTTTCGTACCGATAACGTAACCGATCGAGCGCAGAGCTGGACCCGAAGCAGCTAGTTGGCGGTTCTGCTTATTATAGGCGGCTTATTTTCTATAAAGTGGCTTACAAATGATCGGTCCCCTAGTCACGCTTTGCAGGTGTCTGTGCACAAACCCATCGGAAGCTGGACGATGGTAAACCGAGGAGGTTAGACAGACCGCATCATAGCCTAGTAACGTATTATTCCTAACGGGTTACGATTAGTAACTGATTAATAGATCAGAGCAGTCCCTCCTCGTCTGATTGGTCGGTCCGTGTCTCCTTGTGTCTCCTCAGCGCTTACCAGATCGTGGTGGAGGAACTGAACCCTCACCGGACGCGCAGGGAGGCGGGAAGCTTCGAATGTTTTAAGACGCCCGTCTCGTACCAGATGGCGTCCGGCTCGGGGTCTCCGTACTACTTTGCGGCGGAGCTTTCGCCCGGGAACCTTCCGGAAGCTTCTCCGTTCACTGTGGGAGACAACAAAACGTACCGCGGCTACTGGAACGCCCCGCTGGCCCCGCGCAAGAACTACAACATCTACTATCAGGCTGTGAGCAGCGTGGAGAAGGTTAGCCATCGCGCGCGCATACACACACACACACACACACACACACACGCACACACGCACACACGCACACACGAATACACTGCTTATAATAAATGACATTGTTATGAAGTCAGATGTACCTGTAGTAGCTATTTTTATTTTCCTTTAGGCTTATTGATTTAAAAATGCAGTGTAGCGCCCCCTACTGGTGTAGGTACTACAGGTGTGCGCCCCTTATTTTTTATTTTAATCTTTATTAAAATATTATTATCAGTTTTGTTCTGATTTAATAATTAGTGTTACACTGCAAATATTTTTTGGACATTATAAATAGCATAGTGTTTTACGTCCTGTCTTTCCTCCTTTTTTTCATTTTTGTTTTGTTTTTCATTAGCTTTTTTGCCGTTAGTGTTCTTTGCCTTCTTGTTTAAAGCTTTTTTTTTTAAATAAGGATTTTATTTCTTATTTATTTATTTGTATCTTGTCTTGAACAGTTGGATTAGAACTTGATTATTATGTTTTTAAAGCTGTTAAACCGACCCGCTGCCTTCCAACTGGGTCAGGCTTCACATGAAGGCACAATTGGCTGTGTGAGGGAGGGGAGGCCGGTTGGGGGATCACTCTCTTAGATTATTCCTCCAAAAACTCCCCAGCACTGCTATGGACTGGAATCTTCGTTCGAGATTGTGCTGTGACTTCCAGGTTATTCTTCGGGGGATGATCCTCCGACCAGCCTGCGCTCACTTAAGCACATGTGAGCTCGAACCTGAGTCCCTGCGGTTTTGGGCTAGCACATTAGACTGCCTTTTCATTTTTTTATTTTTACGTTAGTGTCAGCACATCATTTCCAAAACGCTTCCATCCACGTGTGTTTTTTTTTAAATATAATTTACAGACCGTCTCTGTCATTGATTGTTTTTATAACCTCTTTATAAAAAAAGGAAATATAAATATTGTAATACTGTTTAAAAATATTCATGATGACCCAATTTAAGAAAAAAAAAAATTGTAAAATGGGTGAGCTGAAGCGTTTTGAACGTAAGAAATAACACGCGGGATGTGGAGTGACGTGACGTCCCCATCCAGCATGTCATTCTGTGTAGTGATCTGGACTGAAGAGTGTGTGTGTGTGTGTGTGTGTGTGTGTGTGTGTGTGTGTTTTATTTCCGTTCAAGGAAACCAAGACGCAGTGCCTGAGATTGGCAACTAAAGGTGAGAGACTGCTTTATTGCTTTATTGCTTTTCATTTCAAGGTTGTCTCTGGGACGGAAGGGACTGGACATATTGCTCATTTTTTTGGTTTGCCCACACACACACACACACACACACACACACACACACACACACACACAGCACATTTTACAGAAGAAGCGTATGTGTTTGGCGTATCTGCTGCTGAAGCAGCTGGCTTTGCTGATGGGAGGTTTTTAGATGCACGAGGACAAGCAGCACCGTTCCTACATCAGCCATCTTCAGTAATCCTCGTTTTAAATCCGCCACTTCAAACGATACGATTTACAGAACCGATCCCGCCAAAACTAATGATGCTCCTTTGCTCTGCTTTCTGCCTGTATCGTAACGTAAATGCTTATGTATGTACTGAAGCAGAGGGGTGAATAATGCTTCCTGACCGGTGTTTGTGTGCACTGAATAATCCGACAAGTGCAGAAAGTCAGATTAGCTCTGCGGTTCCGTGCAGCTGAGTGATCAGATAACACAAGGCTTCTGCCACTCAGGTGATGATCGGAAAATCTCGTTTCCCTGTTTCCTACCATCTAGAAAATCTAGGAAATAATGTTCAATTTCCTTGAGCATATACTGTGTTTCCTCGTCTCCCCCAAAGAGTTTGGTACCCATTTCACACTTGTTGCTTTTCATTCCAGGGTTGTCAGAACCTGCGAGAGAAACAAGCAGCCAGGTCTATGGAAAAAAGCCAAAAGCAATCAAACTGGGTCAAAAGAAAGAAAAAAAAAAAGCCAGAAACAGGCAACTTAATAATAGTAATAATAATAATATTAATAATAATAGTAATAATAACAATAACATTAATAATAATAATAATAGTAGTAATAGTAATAATAACAGTAACATTAATAATAATAATAATAATAATAATAGTAATAATAATAATAATGCATATTATCTAACTTTAGAGCTTGAACAAAACAAACTTGCAGGAATATCGCAAACCCAAATAAGCAACTTCACTTTAGACACAAGCCCTAAAAACCTGTAACCTGCAACGACCAGTATTTGTAAGCAACTTCATAGAATAATAAGCTTAAAATAGCTTAGAATAAATGGACCTGGCAACCATGTATGATTCTGCTAGGCCTATCCGGGACAGCGCTACACTTCTGAGTTCTTCATCTGATTCCTGGAACTCAATCTAAGAAATCGGAGCATTCTGTTTACTTGACAGATTAAGAGATCCAGATCATCGTGGGAGACAGCCTTCAGTTACCCTTGAATTTGGAATTAAGTTATCCTGATATGTATTTAGATCAATAATCAATAATACGGTTTTTGTGAGGAATCCTGACTGTGAGCTGATCAGTTCCTCATCTAGTCTTGCTGTCGGGTTTGAGCTTGACTCTGGGTTCAAGTTATCCATCTTCTAATGAGGCCTAGTAACAGCTTGTGAAGATTCTTAGCTTCAAGATTAAACTATCAGAAAAATGTCTACACACTTTCTAATTAGCCTCCACTCTTCGCCTTGTCTTTGTTTCTTATCTAGATAAGAATGAGAAACGTTTCTGGAATCATTCTTGATTTTGTGATTAAAATATCCAGCGTTATGTAGCTTGATTAGTCCATAGTTTAGGCTTAGGTTATCCAGCTGTGACTATGAGACAGAATCTGTTTAGCAAAATGCAACATGGCAACAATGACGTAGCTGAACTTGAGTTTGAGCTCGGGTAGTGTACTGTAACTATGAATGTCAAACACTGTGAAACTTGGGCTTAAGTTATCTTGCTTTGTGAGAGTTTGGAGCTAAGCCAACTAAAAAAGAATGGAATTAGTTTTGATATTTGTTATAGACTGACTATCTAGAAGAGAATAAGAAACAGAATCCGAAGCAAAATAGCTGTGGTCACAGTTGGGCTTAAGTTATCTAGCTTTGGGAGACTTCAGGCTTAAGTCACCACTTGAAAGTCATTGCTTGGACCCTGATATTCACCGCTTGTGGCTGTATTCTACAGTTATATGATGATTAGCAACTTTTAGACACTTAAAATCATTTTTAAGGAAAAGTCATTTTAAAATTTAAAAGTAATATTCAAATTTAATTTTAACCCTAGTCATAATCCAGCTGAAGATGTGAACCTGCTTCAGTAAGTGCTAGCTTTTGTTTTTCTTCTTATTCTGTATCTAGATCATTAAAAACTCAAATCTGATTCCATGGCGCCCCCATGTAGGAATTTCCCATTGCGTAATCTTTTTTGTTCTTACTTTAGCTAGTTATGTGTTTGTTTTGGTCGTAGCTGCAGGACATATGGTGCTTTGCTTTCGGGCCCGGCGCTGTGCTAATGCGTATTTGTGCAGGTTTATCTGGGATTTTTCTAAAGTGCAGTCAGAGGATTTCGAAAAGTGCTGTGGCTGGAAGATTAGCGAAAGTGCTGCTAGCTAATCCGTAGCCAGCTGGACGAGCATTAGCACGTAGCGGCTCTCGAGAGGACGTTCGGTGAGGGAGCCCTAAACGCCTAATCCTGCTCAGTCCTGCTGCCACTGACGTCTGAACGCTCGGGTTTGGCTTTTACAGGTTTGTTTTGGGTTTTGTTTTTGTTTTATATGAGCCGAAATATATCACAATAACGGCTCTGGAACTGTTTACATCCTCAGGACTAAAATCCTCAAGGACCTCAGTGAGAACGGGACTAAAGTTATCCAGCTAATTCCAGAATATGTTGGGTTTTGGATAATGGTGTGCTGGTTAACCAAGAGTGGCATCTAAACACGACACGTGCTGTTCAGGGAAAGCAGCACTGATATGAAACTTTCAAATAAAAAAGCTAGAACAAGGAAGTTCCTGAATATAATTTGATCTTGCGATTAATATATCCAGCTAACATTTCATTTTCAATTTTTCCAAATAATGTAAAAGACAAAGAAAATAAAATTCCTGTGATGAATCTGACTCTGATCTTAAACAACCCCATCTTTCTGTTGGGTTCAAGTTATCCAACTAGAGGTAGATGTTCCCAAGATTACTCTGATTGACTCTGGTTTAATTTAGCCAGCTCTATTTTTACCCCCAGATACTCTGGTATTCTTAACTTTGGGCTTAAGTTATCCAACTAAGGATGAGACCTAGAAATAGAGAGGTTCCTGGAATTAGTCTTGATGTTTGGATTAAAATATCCAGCTACACATGTCTCATCTTGGCTAGAACAAGCTTCAGGCTTATGTTATCCAAGTACGAAAAAAGGAACAGAATCCAAAGTAACATTTCTGAGGTTAATCTTCATTTTCAGAATGTGAAACACTTTTGAATCGTGGCTTAAGTGAATTCCTGGAATTAATCTTGAATTTGTGGGTGAAATATCCAACTATGAGTAGCTTGATTAATCCGAAGCTTAGGCTTAAATTGCCCAGCTATGAGGCAGAATACTAAGGCTTTTCCGAAGAATTAGTATTACAGATACTTTAAAAATTGAGTTTATCTCAGGTTGGGCTTATCTAGCTACATATACGGAGCTTAAATCCTAAAAGTCTAATATAAGCTACGTTGCTGGAGTCAATCGGGACATTGGGCTTAAGTTATCTGGCAACGAATGGGGATTTAATGAAGACTGACAGCAAATGCAGCAGTGATGTAGCGAAACTTGAGATTAATTTAACTACTAATAATATGTAACTAATGGCTTGATTGTTAGGTTTAGGTTAGGCTTAGGCTCCAACCTTTAGGCTTAAGTTATCTAGCTAAGAATAAGAAATGGAATCCGAAGCAACGTTGCTGGGGTTAATCTTGGCTTTGGGATTAAGGTAACCAGTGTAAATTGTTTAACACATTTACATGACAGAAACATGAACCAGAAACATTTTTGTTAACCTAATGTTGAGGTTTAAGTTATCCCGCTAGCTGAGCCCCCCTGTGACCCCTGTGGATGATAGTTTATATAAACAAGCTTTTCAGGCCTGATGGAGAAAATAATTCGGAATTGCAGTAGCTGCGTAACGTAGCCTTGAGCCGCACCTGACAGATTGAATATGAAAGCGTTTTGTTATTACAGATTTGCTGTTGTCGTTAATTATTCTCCATCTCGCCTCTTCTTGCGGGAGATAACGTAATAAGCGCGGCGGGCTGGAAGCTGCCGGCGCTGCGCAGACCGAATTTGATACGCTCCGTGTCATGTAGCGTTAGCGGCGGGGGGGAAATAGATTTTCATTTTAAGCAAGCGGGTTTTTATCTCTGGAATGGATGTAATCCAATTTCATTTGAATTTCTTCCAGTGGTTTTTTTTCCTCTCCCTTCTTCGTCCTCTTGCCGGCCGTGTTTATGAGAGCTGACGTCGGCGTGAGCATTTCGGCAGGGGAGAGAGGGAGCCGTGTCTGTACCGATACGAGACGACGTCACACACACACACACACACACACACACACACACACACACACACACTTATGGCGAGTGACCTTCTGACCTGGGTGTCACAAAACACAAGCAGAGCTGCTTTTCCTAAAAACGCTTGCTGTTGCATTTCTTGCAGCTTGATAATTGGTGGTGTGTATGTGTGTGTGTGTGTGTGTGGGGGGGGGGGGGTTGTGTTTATGAATGTTTATAAAAAGTGTGTGTTTATGCATTTGTGTGTATGTGCACTAGTATCTGTGTTGCTCTAAAGGTGTATGTTTGTGTTTGCTAAACCATACCCAGTTACACAAACGTAACGATTATTGTTTTTATTAGGTGCTAAAGAGCAGCTTCTGACCCACTTCGTCTTCCACTAAATCTACAGCTGTAACCAGATAACTTAAGCCCAAAGTAAAGACTGACTCCAGCAATGTGGCCTGTAATAAACCTTGGATTTTAAGATTCTTATTTGTAGCTAGACAAATTAAAAACCCAATATGAAAATACCCTAGGCTCAAATTTTAACATATTCATAATTCTTAGCTGCATAACGTAAGCTGAATAGTAGCTGGATATTTTTATCTGGACATTTTTTAACCCAATTGTCCCAGTTCCTGGAAGGTATACATTTATAAAATCTCTGCAGTAACCGGATAAAAACGGATAAAAGTCAAGATTAAGTCCAAACAATGTTGCCTATACTAGACTTTGTCTGGAAGATCCTTATGTGTTGCTAGAAAAGCTAAAAGTGAGATAATTTAAGCTCAGATTTTTAATGTAGTCATAATATTTAGTTGCATACATAACATAATCTCAGCGTTACTGTTCCTGGACTTCTGATCTAATATTTAATTTATCTCACTTTGGGTGGCTTAAGTTATCTACCTACATATAAGGCATATAAAAGCATCAGTTGTAACTTGGAGACTTGGATTTAAGTGATTTCATTTTGGGCTTAAGTTATCTAGCTACTATAAAGATCATGAATCCAAGTTCTAGTATAGGACTCATTGCTGGAGTCATTTGTAATATTGAACTTAAGTTATGCACGTATGAATTACAAATACGTTAAAATTTGGGCTTAAGTTATCTCAAATTTAGGCCACATTGCTGGAGTTGATTGTGAATTTGGTCTTAAGTTATCTGGTTATCTACTCTAGGAACAGTAACGTTGCTGGTGTCAGTCATAAGGTTGAGATTATGTTATGCAACTGAATATTACAAATAAAATTAGCTCACTTTGGAATGAATTTATCCAAGGATCTTAAATTTACAATCCAGCATGAGCGACATTGCTGCAGTCAGTCTTGACTTATCTGGCTATGGCTGAGATTTATAAATTTAAACATCCCAGGAACTGAACTTGAAAATAAAATATCCAGTATTACTACTCCAGACATTAGGTTTAGGTTATTGAGCTCAGACTTAGGCTAACTTGGAGACTTTACATTTTGGAGGTTTAAGTTATCTAGTTACAAATGAGATCTTAAATCTTTTTAAAACTCCAAAGTCTAGTATAACAACATCTAGTAAAACAATCAACACTGCAGGCGTCAGTCATGACTTTGGGCTTAAGTTATCTAGCTACAAATAAGGATAGGTGATCCGGAGTATAGGACAGTACCACCGCTGGAGTCAGTAGTAACGTTGAGCTTAAGTTATGCAGCTAAATAATACCAACACATTAAACTGTAGGCTGAAGTTATTGCACGTTGTGCTTAATGCATTTAGCAACAAATACAGATATTAAATGCAATGTCTAGTCTAAACAGCGTTACTGGAGTAAATCATGACTTTGGGGTTAAGTTATGAGATTTACCAATTTAAACATTCCAAGAACTAGGGTTAATTTTGGGGTTTAAACTTCCAGCCAAAAGAATATGCAGCTAGCAACGCATAAGGGTACAAAAGTCTATTATCAGCCACATAGCTGCAGTCAATCTCAACTTAAGCTATTGATCAAGTCTTGATCTTGATTTTTAGGTTTAAAGTATCCTGTTAAACATATCCAGCTTTACTAGTCCAGACTTTAAATATAGGTTACTGAGTCTACAGTAACTTGGAGACTTGGGCTTAAGTTATCTCACTTTGTGAGGCTTAAGTTATGTCGATGTTGAAACCTTCGTGGAATTGTTGTTCAGGTTTGAATATCCTCCGCTCTGGATTTCTGGATTTGTTTTTTGAATGTTTGTTTCCGTTCGTGGTATTTTTTTGTTTGTGTTTTTTTTCCTCTCGGCCTGGTTCTTTTCTTTTCTTTTGTTCGTCTTGTCGGGGTCACTCGGCTCTCTCGGCACTAGCGTGGCACTAAAACCCGATCCAGGCATGCAGAGTGAGCAGAGGGAACAAAAGTAGGCCAGTGTTTAAGGGACGGAGCTTAAAAGCATGCAGGTTTAGCCTCAGGATGCTCTTCGAATTCTTTTCTCTTTTTTTCCTTAACAAAAGGCAGCGCTGCTGCTCCTGCTAACCGCTCAGAACACAATCAAACCTGGAGAGGAAAGGTTCGGATCAATGGGCGCTGACGCTGCTCTAATGCCTTTATTGTTGCCTTGTAAAACACATTAGTGTGTATTTATGGGCTTAATGCTGCCGCCTTGCATTAGGAGCACTGAACGTGTGTGTGTGTGTGTGTGTGTGTGCGCGAGTGTGTGTGTGTGTGTGCGTGTGTGTGGATTAAAAGTGTGTTTTTTACCTCAGGATATTGGGAGAAATGCTTCTTAATGGGTTCTTAATGGAATTTTATGTACAGTTTAGATTTTTTTATTCATCCTGTCTTTTTTTAACCCGATTTCCCACTGCTGTTTAAAAGCCGGCTTGTTTTTTATTTGTTTTGAGGGACGCTATCGAAGGGTTTTATGTCGTACAGACATTACGCTTAAGGTATACAAGTTCAAATTGAATTATTTGACGGACACTTTATTTATGTTTATGTTAATGAAAAGTTGAATAATTACAGCAAAACTATGCAAAAGCTAGGGTAAAATAGAGATGGAATTTATTAGTAGATCTGTTAAGCTGATTAAACTTTTGCATCAGACTTTATTGTATAAGTAAGTGGGGCTGTGTTATTGTTATTGTTTGTAATTGTAATTTTTTGTTTTTATTTTTCATGACGTTTTATTATTTTATTATATTGTTTATTATAATACTATCAATTTTATTATATTGTTTTACACTACTAATTCTTTTTCTGATACTATAAATAATGTGAATAGTAATATAATAATAATAATAATAGTAATAGTAACAATAGTAATAATAATAATAATAATAATAATAATACCAATAATAATAATAATACCAAATAATAAAAATAATAGTAATAATAATAATAATAATAATATGTAATAATAATAATAATAATAATAATAATAATAGTGATATGTAATAATAATAATAATAATAATGATATGTAATAATAATAATAATAATAATAATAACTAGAGAGGTGCATTTCCTGAAGAAAATGCGAGTGTGATTTCCACTCTGCAATGGCCGACCCTTAGTGTACCTCATGGGCCCAAAGGGCATCACATCAAACCAGGGTGCCCCCGGGACCAAGCCTGCCGAATTTTGTGACCGTAGGTCAAAAAACTGACTGAGTTACGGTCATTGGCCTGCCAGGGGATCCAGTGCTCAGCCAGGGTCCACTGGGGCCCCATGGGCATCACATGTCACCTCAGAATGCACCCAAGATCAAGCCTGCCGAATATTGTGGCAATAGGTCGAAAACTGACTGAGATGCGGACATTAGCCCACCCACGGGCCCCAGTGCCCAGCCGGGGTCCACAGGGGCCCCTTGGGCATCACATGTCACCTCAGATTGCACCCGGGACCAAGCCTGCCGAATTTCGTGGCCATAGGTCGAAAACTGACTGAGTTACGGTCATTAGCCCACCCATGGGCCCCAGTGCCCAGCCGGGGTCCACAGGAGCCCCTTGGGCATCACATGTCACCTCAGATTGCACCCGGGACCAAGGCGGCCGAATTTCGTGGCCATAGGTCGAAAACTGACTGAGTTATGATTTGTTAACTTTGGGCCCATTCATTTCCTATGGGAAAATTTGGGACTTTACAGGGGCCAGTAAGGGGCCCCCCCAAAGTCCGACCGGAAAGCCCTATACAAGCACACCATTCCCGACCAGACCGGACACAATGGCACTGGAACGGGGTTGATATGTCGAAAATTGCGGCAGTTGATACGTGTCGAAAATTGTGGAATGTTCAGAATCGGATAACAACAGTGTGATCGCCTATATAGGCAACCACACTAATAATAATCATGAGAAATTTTACCATTTTAATCTATGATCTAAATCATTCGTAGCTGTTATGAAAGATGACGTGTTGTTTGTCAGGAGCGACGGAGGAACCGGAGGTGATTCCTGATCCGGCTAAGCAGACGGACCGCGTGGTGAAAATCGCGGGAATTAGCGCCGCCGTCCTCGTCTTCATCCTGCTGCTGCTCGTGGCCATTTTACTGGTGAAGAAAAGGTTAGCGAACATTATTTCGTATTTAACGCAGGTTCACGTACGCTGTCATTACCACCTCCATCCTCTCACCATCCGCACCAGTCAACCACAGCTGCACCGCCACACTCTGACCACCAGGGGCCGACGTTAAGTCCAGAGCCGGACTCTAGTTGTTATTTTGTGTTGTAAGAATCGCCGTAACTGCGAAGTCCTGCTGATGACGGATAAAGGTTTAGCTGGTTTAGCTTTGGTGTATTTTACTGATCTCCTGAAACACTATAGCCCGAACTCATCAGCTTAAGATCTGTCATTATTTATATTCATTATCTTTCATAGTGGATGCTTAGACACTGAACACCTGGCAACCCTACGGCTTACATACATTAGCATGATCAGCACTGCTCACTGCACATAACAGACTGTTGGCTTTAATTTACATTTTATTAAACTGTTTAAATATATAATATCTATTATTTTATTAAAATATTTTATTTAAACCCATTTTCATTTACTTATTTGTTAATTTGTACATATTTATGATGATGTTTCTGTTTAATAATAATAATAATAATAATAATAATACCAAAGGTTGCTTTACAGAAAGAAAAATACATTATATATTTATAAAGTTGTATTTAAATTTTAGTTGCATATTTTGATATATTTTTAATACGTTTGTTCTAACATTATATTTACACTTTATTTTTAAAAATTGACTAAAAAGTCATTTATTTAGTTTTTTTTAATCAAAAAAGTATTTTAAAAAATAGTGATTTAATTAATAATAGTTAATTAATTACATGTTGTCCTTAGTTGCATATATTAATATATATTATATATTAATTATTTATAACATTAAATTGACATTGTATTAAAATTTTTGCCTAAAAAGTTCATGAACAATCCTTTTTTACTGTTTTATTTTTAAAATATTTTTAAAACATAGTCGTATATAAATGTACATATTATTTAAATATTAACATTCGTTTACTAGTTATTATATAATATAATTAATATATATAAATTTATTCTTTTATTAAAATGTAAAAAATATTTTAATACATATACATTTTTATGTTTTATTTTCACTGATTTGTACATAATGTAAGTGTTTTATAATAATAATAATAATAATAATAATAATAATAATTTATAGTAAGAAAATAAATTATGTATATTTATTTGTTGTATCTATTTAATTAATGTAAACCTTTGCATATGTTAATATATATTTATTTGAATTTTATTTATATATTCGCCTAAAAAAATCATGAACAGTTATGTTTAAAATTTTCTTTTTAAAATATTTATCCGATTTAAAATGTTTATTAATTTAAATTGTATTTACATATTGAAATATATTTGCCTGATTTTTTGTATATTTTACACACACACACACACACACACACACACACACAGCCCTGTCCAGGTGGTGCCATAGCGCCATCGTGTGGCCGTGCAGTGAAGTGCAGATTTCTTACAACGCGGACATTATGGCTCTTGCATCCACTCAGATGATCCAGTAGAGTTTTTGTAAGAAGCATCGCATTTAATTGATTGCAAATGCACGAGCCGTTACTCAGTGTGCAGCTCAGGGATCAGACGTCCGGATCTGCACCGGCTAAGCCAGGGTCCTGCCCATGTCCTCCTCCATCGTTCCCTCATGCTGAGCAGTGTGTGTGCAGGATCGCTGCTTCACACATCATCATTCCCACTACACCGCACTGTATCGTCCTTAGGCTTGTGCGTCTGCTTTGTCAGAACTTGCTCAGTCGGAGGTTGTTTGGGGAGATACTGCATCTTTAAAACGATGGTCCACCGTGATGATTTGTTCTTTCCACCAAGTGTGCTGCTTACTTTGATTTGCAGTCCTTGCTTTATTTCAGCCCAGGTCTTCTGTTTTATGTTGAAGTGCTGTGAAAATCAGGATCTCAAAAAGAAAAAACTTGAAATGTGAGATCAATCGGCCGCGAGTAGGCACGTGCCAACGTTACGGACATCTAATAGTGTGAGGGTCTGGTTTTGGAAGCGAGCCGCTTGTTCAGTGTCAGACTTCTGCAGCCGAAATATTCTTTTTCGTATTGTTTTGCAGCTTAGCCTGAGCACCTGCCTACCCGCCGGCTTGATTTTAGCTTTGCATGCTGATTTTTTTAAAATACATATATAATCTATTTCTAGTATCATTATTATTTTTCAGGTTGCATGCTGTTTGAATTTAATTCAAATTAAAAGGTGCATGTGTTATTTTTAATAAGAGCACAAGAAATGAAGGCAGATTTTGCAGCTTGTTTTAAAAAGTGATTGCATTGACCCCTATTTTCTTCATTCTGTTTGCTGTTGCTGTTTTCTCACGCGCTTGCCAGGAGGACCTACTATTCTTACTCATATTACCTGTAAGTAAAAAAAGAAAAGAAAAAAAAAAACACAGATAAAGACATAAAATAAGGATCAGTGCGAGTGAAGGGCTTTGTGGCTTTGTTGCTCTGTCGCTTTGTTGCTTTCTTGTGTCTCTGGGTTAGTTTTTGACTCTTTTAAAGATGCAGTATCCTTTTTTCAAGTGACTCGCTTTCAGGCTGATCCCCCAGAAATCCCGCCGCCATGTTCAGACTCGCTTCATGACCCGAGCGCTGTGTTAGTTGAAAAAAGAATGCTGCATTCGTTTGTCTTTCATTTCCCGCTCTCCGTTTTGTCCTTCGTGGTTTGCGTGTGCATGGCTGTGTGTGTGTGTGTGTGTGCGCGCATGTGTGTGTGTTAACCAGTCACCCTTCCATCCATCGCTAACGCCTTTGCACACGACACACACTCGCGCTCGGTTCATAGCGCTTACGCTTAGGCTACAGACTTCAGCTGAGCCGCGGAACGAGCCGGGATTTGAACTCACAGATGCCTGAAATGGATGTTTAATGATAATAAGTTGGCGCTGACGGATCACGACAGGCGGAACTCAGAGGTTCGTAGGTGCAGCGGCGCCCGGACAGAGACCAACAGGCGACGTTAGAGCTTAGGCCCAGTCAGAGAGAGAACCGAATGATAAGCTCCATCCTGACCTCTGATCTCAGGGCTTTGTTTCTGCATTCAGTCGTTAAGAACCAGGAGCTGAGGCACAGCGTCCCTCACAGAGAGGCCAGAAAAGCAACAAGACTGAATACCCTAAAGTCGGACATCCTCTCACATCTAAAGGCAAACCCCAGAGCTTTTAGTGCCAGACTCTGATTTTATAAAGGCTAATTAGAAGGCTTTTTTATTTGAAATATAAAGGCTTATTTACAAACCTGAAACTTTAGAGATTATTATTATCTGTAAAGAAAGAAAGAAAGACAAAAAACATTTAAGACTTACAAGAATATTTAACACAGTCGAAATTTTTCGGAATGTAAATTCAAAATGAGAAAAAGTCTGACTTAAGACAGTGATCTTGAGCCACCTTACACCAACCGAGATGAAAGAAAGAAAGAAAGAAATGAATGCTAAAGACAGAAAGAAAGACAAAAAGCAATGCATGCTAAAGAGAAAATAAGAAAAAAAAATTAAAGAAAGAAAGCAATTACTAAAGAGAAAAGAAGGAATGAAAAATTAAAAGAGAAAGAAAGAAAAAGAACAATCAGTGAACACTAGAGAGAAAAGAGAATGAAAGAAAGAAAGAAAGAAAGAAAGCAATGAAGGCTAAAGAGAAAAGAGGGAAGAAAAAAGAGAGAAAGAAAGCAAAGCATGCTTAAGACAAAAGAAAACCAAAAAGATAGAAGAAAGAAATCAAGACGGAAAAAAACAATGAGTGCTACAGAGAAAAGTAAAAAGTAAGAGAGAAAGAAAAAAGGAAAGAAAAAAGAACAAGCAATGAATACTAGAGAGAAAAGAACAAGAAAGAAAGAAAGCGATGAATGCTAAAGAGGAAAGACAAAAGAAAAGGAGGGAGAAAGAGAGACGGGTATTGGTGGAGCATCTCTGTGGTTCCTGGTAAGGTTCCTCCTGGATGCATCTTAAGAAGTTTGTTGAAGTTTGTTGAAGCTTCTTTGCACCACTCCCCCCCGGTGGACCTTCAGCATGCTCATAACACCTCCTTCCACATTACGTAACGTGGCTTCAGGTCTCCTGAACGTTTCCTAACTGAGTCTCTCTCGCTGAGCTCTCTCCCCGTCCTGTCCGTCCCTCCTGACCCCGTTAGCCGCTCACAGCTCTGCTCCGGGTTCAGAGGCCCAACCCCTAACCGCTTGTTTTTGGGTCACTTTTGGCAGGAAGCTGGCTAAGAAGCGTAAGGACGCAGCGGGCAACGCCAGGCAGGAGATGACGCACATGGTGAACGCCATGGACCGGAGCTACGCCGAGCAGAACACCGTGCACACGGAGGAGCCGGTGACCGTCACCTACATGGACTCCCACAGCTTCAGCAACCGCTGTAAGGCTCAGCACCATAAGCAGCTAAAGCACAAAGAGTAACGGCCTGTCAGGGTTCCGTACAAACCGAGGCTCTGCCTTATGAGATGGAACAAAAGCTCTATATATTTTATGTAATGTTCATATTTTTAAGTTGATTTAGATTAGTAATTTATTTACCTAAACACTTCAAATTTGTATTTATTTTAAAATATTTCATTTACATTAATATTTTATTTATTTAAAAATATTTTCACTAATCATCAGTTATTATTATTATATCAACTAAAATAATGGAGTTATTAAATAAATATATCAGGCATTCGATTTTTAGTACTTGTATATCTCCTTTATAGGCTAATATTGTCAGATTTTAATACAATAAAATATAGTATATTAAATAGTTAAAATATTTATTTTACTGCACAGCATTATTGTAAATAAATAAAAAGACATTCCCTTTTTAAAAATGCTTTTTAGAGTTATTAGATAAATATATCAGGTTAAAATATGTAATATTATGCACTTTCTCTATTTTCTCTTTTTGTCTGGAAGTGCAGATAAAAATAAATCTAAAATTAATCATGAAAAAGTAAAAGTAAATAAATAAATTAATGAATTAAAAACAGTTTATCAGTGGCATGTTAACTAAGGTTTTTTATTTATTTCATTTAATGATATATTTTTATATTAAAGATAATTGACCAGCCTAATGAAAAATACAAAGATTTGTAAAGAGACTTTTAAAAAATGTATGTAATAATAATTTTATTGTGAGAAAAATATAATGCAGCATTTTTAGATATTTAAGACAAAAATAGTTAAAGGAATAAAGAAATAAAAAACGTATTGCAGAAAACTTTTTGATTTCTTCACTTTAAATGACTTGTGTTAAAACATACGGAATAAAAAACAATAATATAATATTTAATAGTAAGGTTTTTGTAATTATTAGATTATTTAAATATGAGCATGAATCTGTTTCTGGACTTTTTTATTTTAAGTGACTGCACTGTTAGATAAATGTACCTCTTTAAAAAAATGTATGTATGTTAATATGATTGCTATTATTATTATTATTATTATTATTATTATTATTGCTGCAGTGCCCAACGATCCGCTTGTGCCCACAGCTGTGCTAGGTGAGGCTTCTGTTCAGAATTGGAATTGTTTTTGTTGATTTCACTCATTTTGGTACCAGAGGTGATTAAAAAAACTCTAAATCATAATAATCTATAAATGATAATCAATTCCAATCAGACTCGACCTTCTTCTACTGGGTGAAATTTAGTGTGTGACACCTCTGATACACAGCCTGAACTACATTTCCCATCATTCCTTGATGTAATGCATGACCACTGTCCACAGAATTTTGTCGGGTGACAAAACAGCCATAAAATAGCAAGCCTCGACAAGCCTTAATAAGCCACAGGGGCGTCGTCAGGATATTTTACTGAGGCTCCAGCACCGAATGTTTTGAATACTGCCTCAGATAGAGAGAGAAGATCATCATGCAAATTCCGATTCTTTTTAGTGAGTCGACTCTTTCGGGTTCCTAAACGACTTTTCGTTTTATAACTTATTACTTATATATGCTACTGTTATGAGTTATGATTTATGGTTTCGGCCAAACCATTAAAATGGCCAGAAGAGATGAAACAAGTCATGGAATAGGCTATTTATTATATTTAAAGATGGTTTACAATCGACCTGCTCCCTTCTTTTTGTAACATAAATTGTCCTCGTTTCAAATACATCACGCAATATTAACTGCCGTAATGTGCGCCTTTGAAACATGGTTGCCACAAATAAATAAATAAATAAATAAATAATTCGATCATTACGCTGAAAGATGGACGATACAAAAACACCACACCAATTATTAACGAAACGAATGATACCACAGACGTCATATGGTTATATAAGGAGATGCTATGATGAAGCATAAATCGAACGTAGGCTGTTCCTGTTAACAAACTATTTGGCGCCATCTAGGGAACGTTCTGTGTCAGTAACAGCGTTCTGGTCTGAGGACCGCTCCAGCAGTGCTTAAAGTTTACAAATTTGGTGAACATTTTTAAAATACTGTCACCATGTTTTAATACAGCGTTATACCACCGAACCCTACCTGGAACGAATGTAGTTCTCGGGGGAGCTCCGCGGGTCCCTCTCTAATTTGTCAATGGATTTTATAATTTGTATGGACTACAAATCCAGCTAATGGAAGAAAAAACTACAACTGGGTCATTTGGATCTTGATACAAATACAACATCTACATCCGCACAGAGCGTGGTCTAAAGAGCACAGGATCAAACTTATCAACATCCTGATATAAACTGCTTTTACACCTGAACAGAAGGCCAGATTCCACAAGAATAGCTCTTTATCTGAAATCTAGTCGAGCTTAATAATACAGAAATCCAGGGGTCAAACACTTTTGGTTTTTAGGTGATTTTATACTGTATTAGTGAGAAAACATGTGTGGAGATACAAATGCTTTCTGTGGACATGTGGACTTTCATGTGTGTTCATGTGTGTTTCTGTGTGTGTGTGTGTGTGTGTGTGTGTGTGTGTGTGTGCGTGTGTGTGTTTGTGATGGAACCCCACACATCAGCGTGGCACTTTGTCGGAGAATTGCACGATCGTAACACGATAACACACACACACATGCAAAAGCTTTGTTTATTGACCCACATACACTGCCTGTGTGTGTATATTGCACCGTTAGCAAATGTCTCACACACACACACACACACACACACACACACACACGTCTCACGGTTCAGCGTTTCTCCTCTGAGACAGTTTGCACTTTAACAAAACGAAGCAAAAGTGACAGAGAGCAAGCGCACACAGTTCCACACCAGCTAGCCGAGTTATGAGAATCAGATCATGACACACACTCGACATGACAGGACAAGCCTAAACACACACACACACACACACACACACAAACACACACACACACACACACACACACACACACTTCCTAAGTGTTTTAAAACATGTACCCTGTAGGGAGGGAGACCTCGCCCCAACAACACTCCCTGTTCTCACAAGACTACGGTGATAACAACTTTTATTAACACACACACACACACACACACACACACCATAAGCAGGCATTCAGGAACGCCTAGGAGCACAAAAGAGTGTTATGAGCAGCTTATCTTTACTTGATAAACACTCTATAACAGTATAGACAAATCTTTGTGCGTGCTCAGTGTTAACAAGCCTGAATGAACTGTACTGTTGTGTAGTGGGGTGTGTGTGTGTTTGTGTGTTTGTGTGTGCGTGTGTGCGTGTGTGTGGGTGGATGGGTGGGGTAGTTGTGGTTCGTTTCTCATCTTACTCCTGTATCATTCATGTTTGGTTTCGTCGCCTGGTTATATGTAAACACAAAAGAACTAAAATATTCATATAAATATATAAACCTGCTCTAAAATGGTTCCTTCTTCTACATGCTGCTATGATAGTGCCCATAACTGGTGAGTACACACACACACACACACACACACACACACACACACACACACACACACACACACACACACACACACACACACAGTCTGCATCCCTTTTTATTACTAATTACTAACTAAATCTGTTTATTGGTTTATTTACTTTTATATTTAATATAAATAAGTTTAATTAAATGTATCATATTAATGAAATACATTTTATGTTTATATATTTATCATATATTCGATTTTAGTGAACAAATTTGAATCTTGAATCTAAGAAAATGAGTGAATGAAGGAAACCTGACAGTTTTGTTTTTATTTTTTAATAAATGTCTATAACATTTCATTAATAAACATGAATTATTTATAATATCTATGTAATATATATATTTATATAATCCATAACAATTCATAATATTATTTCAATAGCTATAATATGATCAGATTTCTAATGTATTATTTTCATCATTCTTTCATAATTTCATTCAAAGTTTGTTTTTTAATGTTTTTATCATTAATTTAGAAAAATATCAATAAATAGGGTTTTAAAAACAGAAGTTAATCATTTTAATTAAGCACTTATTTAGCAAGAACATGCAAAAATGATCATCATTTATAATGTCATTAAGAAGAAAATAAGTAATAAGAGAAAGCTTAAAAGTTACTACGTATAATAACAGCATCAACATCTGTGGAGCAGCTGGCAGATCAGCAGAATGTAGCCTCATCTGTACCACTTTTAGCTAGTGATTGATTGATTGATTGATTGATTGTGTCCTATTTATGCATATATGATTTACGTTTTACATTATATAACAGGTTTTCTCCATGATGCTATGTATGGCTCGAGTCTTTACTGTTCAAGATTAAATGATTTTTAAGGTCTCTGGCGATATCTAATGTTATCTCTGTGTGTGTGTGTGTGTGTGTGTGTGTGCGTGTGTTAGACGAGAACCACGCAGCAGCAGAGAACAGCAGGTTGCTGGACGTTCCTCGGTTTCACTGTGAAGGAACCGAGTCTCCGTATCAGACGGGCCAACTTCATCCAGCCATACGAGTGGCAGATCTGCTGCAGCACATCAACCTGATGAAAACATCTGATAGTTACGGGTTTAAGGAGGAGTACGAGGTGAGAACGCACACACACACACACACACACACACATGCACACACACACACGCACACACACACTAAGAAAAGCTGTGCAAACATAAGCTTATTAAGTATCTTTTTAAGGAGTTTTATACCAGTGACTGTATTATTTTAGTTTTATTTAACGTATGCAAACTCAGAGCACCCCAGAGCAGACAAAGCCTCACTCACCCCCTGTGATGTTGGGCGCCCCCCTGAGGGGGGCTCGGACCCCGGGTTGGGATCCATGGGTGTAGCCGAGTAATTCTACACCTACAACGAACCCTAACCTTCACCTCAGTAACCTAAAGCAAATCCTTTGGCTCTTTAGTTTTTACATTTGTTTTTTTTTCCCCAAAGGAAAGGTTTTGTAAAATAAATAAATACCGAAATAAATAAATAAATAAATAAGGCAGTTTTCATTTTGAGGACCTTAATACAGATCCCCCAAGTATCAAGATGGAAAAAAGTTTTTAGAAACTAACTCATTCACTCAATTTAATAATTAGTTCCCTGAATATAATAATTCTCTCAGACTCTTAATTAGAACACGACCAGAAAATCTACAGAAAAAAGTTGACCAAGTTGACCCGTCTACATCTTTTTGGAAGGGCAGCAAACAAGAATATTTCAGAAGAAGAACAGGGTGAAAAGATTAAGAAATGTTAAAGCTCACGAAGGTTTTCGAGACTTTTGGATCCAATTGTCAACATTATGTTATAGCATTGCAAAAACAACAAATCTAATGGTGGCCTAAGACTTTTGCACAGTACTGTACTATAGAGTCAAAAGTTTATCGACCCCCAACAATTACATTTAAAAGCATGGTTATTAGTTTGGAGTTTGCCTTGTTGGTGTTACAGCAGCCTTCAGCCTTCTGAGAAGCTTTCGAATAGATTTTGGAACATGACTGCGATGTTAAACCAGATGTCTAATGTTACGTATTTACAGACGAAAAAACGCATGTCAGCTTCTGAATAAGAACAGGCGAGTATTAACGCCATCCCTCACACACCGAGTCTGTTTTTAATCGGAGCCTGTTCTGATTTCTGCATTAAAATCAGGCTGACCAATCAGAGCTCGGTCGCCGGGCAGAACAGCTCATCGAGAGCTTACAGGACAAGCAAACAGGCTGCCTCTAAAAACATGGATATGAAAGAAAAGCTCTGGTGGAATAGAACTGAAAGGCTGGAGAATGATGGAGATAAAGCTCACAGGGACTGGATGGAAGCGTCTGATTATTTATCCAATCTGTTCATGCTCACGGAAACACAAACTAGAAAAAGCTTCCTGCACAAATCTTCACTGATGTCTTAATCTTTGTTTTTTTAAGTTGACGATGTGAAAAAGACACGGTGAAATCTCCAACACATTAAGAGCAGGGAAATTAAAGAAAGAAAGCAGGGAGACAAGAAGATATCATAGTAATCTATAAATCCACTGTATATCGAAAAACACTAATGGATGATGTCATCCAGCTGTTGTCATGCATATCTTTTCCACCGTACCTTTTGTATCTTCAGCCGGGTGACTTGCAGATGTTCCCACTTCCTGTTTTACTGATAGTTATTACTGTTAGCGTTGACCGCAGAAAGCGCTTTCTGTTAGTGGTTAGCTCTCGGGGCATTGTTAGCTGTGTACATGTAATGATTAATAGACTTTTTTTATGAACTGAAGACAGAGTGTTGTCTCTCTGCCCTAGTTGTGGTATTTATCGGTATCACTATCAGCCCTGCACACACGTTTCAGATCGCAGAATAAACCACACGCTGCTCTACAGTCACTGCAGAATAGTAATTATAAGCACTTCACTTTCCCTACATATACGTGCATACACACTCACCGGCCACTGTATTAGGTACACCTTGTTACTACCAGGGTTTTGCCTTCAGAGGCTCTGTTGGATTGAGATCTGGTTCAAGAAACCAGTTTGAGATTATTTGAGTTTTGGGACGTGAAGAAGGTGGTACACTGTTGGCATAAAGGGGAGCACAGGGTCAGCAACAATACTCTGTAGGCTGTGGGGTTTAAATGATGCTCAGTCGGTATTTTGGGGCACAAAGCGTGCCAAGAAAATCTCCTACATCCTGATACGAGGCAGGATGGATCCATGCTTTCATGTTGTTTACGTCAAATTTTGACCCAACCCTCCGGGTGACGTTTTTCCAATCTTCTATTGTCCTGTGACAGTTGTAGCCTCGGTTGCCTGTCCTTATCTGACAGAAGGGGCATCCGGTGTGGTCTTCTGCTGCTGTAGCCCATCCGCTTCAAGGTTCGGATATGCTCTGCAGTTGTAACGAGTGGTTATTTGAGTTCCTGTTACCGTTCTATCAGCTCAAACCGGTCTGGATATTTCCTCTTTGTCAGACCATTCTCTGAAAATCCTATAGATGGCACTGTGTGTGAAAATCCCAGTGCAACAGCAATTTCTGTAATAAAAACACTGACAACCAGGCCATGTTTAAATCACATTTCCTCCCCATTCTGATGCTCGGTTTGATTCAACAGCTGTCCAACCAGTTCTAATATTTAAAATGATTTTTTTTGGTCATTTTATGTTGCAGAGTTTCTTTGAGGGTCAGTCGGCTTCGTGGGACGTGGCGAAGAAAGAACAGAATCGGACCAAGAATCGCTACGGCAACATCATCGCTTGTGAGGCTCTTCTTTTTTTATTTCTCTTTCTAAGGACATTTTGAAGGGTTTTACCTTTATGAATTGTCATGGAATAAATTGGAATTGTCGCTGGCACGCAAGTGTGGATTTCCTCAGACCTCGGACTGGGGTCGCATTCGGACCCGGGGTATGTTTGCTGACGCCCTCTGGATTTCGGCGACGGGCTCAGGAGCCGCCTCGAACCCTGACCGAGATCAGCAGGGTTAAAAACAGGAAAACAAAAACATATTTTATAAATAAAGTTTGGTTTGTGCGGAGATTGTGCAACTTCCCTGGGTCCTGCGCAGGACTGGTTCTCACCTTGTTCCCTGTGCTGCCGGAACCCTGAACCTTAAAATGAAATGACGCAGGAATATACAATGAATGATTGATTTCATGATCAGCACCTGTTATTCCTGCGCAGACGATCATTCTCGGGTGATCCTGCAGCCGGTGGAAGACGACCCGTCATCTGATTACATCAACGCCAACTACATAGACGTAAGTGGCGCTGTGTGCCCTTCCTCCTCCTCCTCCTCTTCCTCCCTTGGCGAAGGTGTGAGAAACAGCTCTCCCTCTCTCGTATGTCAGCATGCCTTCCTTTCTCCAGATTTTTATACACGATTCTTAGCGTTTCGGTTCTCTTTGGTGGAGGTGCTGCTCGAGACTCACTGACTCATCTGTTGTGCTCTCTCTCACTCTTTACGCTCTTGATTTTGGGCCCCTAGATTTGGCTGTACAGGGATGTAAGTAATTTTTATTTTACGTAGGACACACACACACGCACACAATAATAATAATGCAGCCACGCCCCCTTCCGATACCCTCGTGATACGCTTCAGCCCGCTTCATGTGCATGCCAGCTGCATGACCCTCTACCTCTCTGCGGCACACGCTCCTGTTTAGCTTCGTCTTTTTCCTCGTCACGCTCTCTGTTCATGTGTTTACCCATCATGCCATGCTCATCCTCGTGCACCTCAGCCTCGTGTCGTGGTTTGCTCTCGTCCTTTGTTTCGTTCTTTCTTCTTTCTTTTGGAGAGGTGTGAGTTGGTTGTGTTCGTGTCTGCACATCCCTTTCTAACCTAACAGGGTACTACAGATGTTAATGGCTTTATTTTTTGGAAATAAATGTCTTGATTTAATCTTTAACTGGATAACAGAAGAGCTTCTGGAGTCTAACAAGTCTAAATTCGAAAGCTTTGGATAAAACATTAGCCGAGTTCAAATTCGTTTCCTGTTCTCTATATAGCGCACGGTGTAGGGTGGCGGCCATTTTGTGGCGCTGGAGAGTCAAATTCTCTAGATTTTGCACTACATTACCCATGATGCACCGTTTATCTAGTGTACGCACTACTTTCACATAGATATTTCACAATGTGTAGTGATTTTGTAACTCCCTTGTTAGTTTTTTCCTCTTCATAGCATTTATCTTCTTGTTAATGTCTCGTTTTAGCTTTTAACTTCTAATTAATGTCTCTTTTCAGCAATTAACTTCTAATTAATGTCTCTTTTTAGCATTTAACTTCATAGTCATGTCTCTTTTTAGCATTTAACTTTTATTAATGTTTCTTTTTAGCTTTTAACTTCTTGTTAACGTCTTTTACATTATAGCCTCCTGTTAGACCTTAGCTAGACCATATTAGACCTTCACTTGTATCTAGGTACTGTGTAAACATTATCCGATGTAAATCGATGTAAGTCGTTAGCACCGTTCAAGGTTTTGCTTACTTTAAAACACTTGCATTAAGATAACGAATAGAAAGCTAACGTTAGCTGGGCAGTGTTCTAATTGGTGGTGGTGGAAACACGTTGAGATTTAACCGGCAACGCTGTAAATAGGAAGATAATGTTGTTTAAGCACTGCTGAAAAATGTGTTGGCAGTAAAACACTCAAAAGGATCATCGGTTCAAGACATAAATCTTAAGCTGGAATCAACATTAGATAAACATGATGTAAGCTATTGATGGATGATAACATTGTCGTATATAGCTAGCTAAATAACGATAAAAAGCTAACGTTATATGAACTTTGGGGTGTATGTAGCTATATAGCAATAAAAAACTAACATTAGCCAAGCCCTGTACACTAGTTAACATTGTTCATTACTGCTGAAGGTGAAACATTTGATTAGATTCCTAATTAAAAGATAGCTCAAGCTTATTACATTTCCCCATTTTGTTACTTGGAAACTTTACTGGTAAAGAATAATATCTAGTAATAGCTCATAATAGCTAGACTCAATATTAGTTAAATGCTGTTTTATGTATACATGTATGTATACCCACTAAGCGGCCACTTTATTAGGCACACCGCGTTTGTTGCACACTCGTTATCAGGTAGTGTTTGTGTGCAAATTTTGAAATGAGCAAAAAGAAACACCCAGATATTTCAAAAACCGTTTTACGCTAGGACAACGTGAAAAAATGGTGATGGAAAAGCGTTTTTCGAATAAACGTTGACATATCAAGCAAGTCACATGATTTTGTTCCGTCTGATCAGACCAAACACAAAACAAAATCGCGATTGTTATATTTAGATCTGGTTTAATAGTGAATGTGATCGTGACAGGTAAAATTATAATGTACCTGATTACGCGGATAAGAAAATAAATGAAGGAATGAAACGTACACACGCACATTTCAGCCCTCATTATTTGGGCACTGGTCGTCTTGCCCGGTGTCTCCGAACTGCTAAAAACTCGACCATAAAAAGATCGTAAACGGCTGTAAAGCTTATTCCACAAAAGCAAAGCCCGAGTTAAATTCCTCCATTTCTGCTCGCGTTGATGCAGCCCCTAATCGTATGAGCCTCGGTCATGTAAAGTTTTTTTCGCATAACTTAATGGCTGGAAATACGACTTAAGTCGACTTTACATCTACAAGGTGGAAAACCAAGTAAACGAATAACAGGATGTAGATGGACTACAGTCCGTAATAGAACTACAAAGTGCTCCTATATTAAAGGGAGCTGATAAAATGGAGGTGTACCTAATATAGTGGCCATTTTGAGTATTTTACATATATAATAAGGTTTGTCTCGCTATTTGGATAATGATTGGAAATCACCAAATCTCTGTTTGGTGTACTGATCTCATGCTAACCAGTTGATAAGCTAACACGTTTGATAGTGATAACACTTTAATAATACAGATGTATTCATATTTAATAACTTGAAGTATATTATTTAACTGTTTATATAATGAATAGTATAAGATGAATGCTAAGCACTCTCAGATTTTGGTGACCAGAATATTGGTTTCTAACTATACAAATAGGACAGCTAAGCTAATCATTAACCTAGTACTAGCTAAGGTAGCACACAGAAGCTGATTTACCATAAAACATTAAAAGCACTGATATCTAGTTAGCTGCATAGCAAACAGAACATTAGCTAAGTGCTGCTCAAAAATCAGTTAAACATTGGCTAAGCTAATCGCCGTTCAAGATTGAAAATGCAGACTGCTAGTCAACTAGATCATAAACAGACAGCTAACGTTAGCTGTACACTGTTCAAGCTATGTGATCTTGCTAGTTTGGCAGCAAATACAGCTAACACTAGCAACTTGGATCTTAAATCTTTCAGGCTCTAAAATCTGAATCTCAATTATGGATTAATAAAAAGCGTTGTCTGTACAGTATTTCGAATAAGAAATCTAGCCCTGTTTGAAAACTAACCAACACCAGATGATAACTAGGAAGCTGTAGACTATTGGCTTCTGTCTGTCTGGCTATATGATAGAGTAGTTAGGCTAACTTCATTAACATAGCTTTAGATAATGTAGCTAAGGTAGCAAACAAGCTAATTTATCATACAACATTAAAACCACTGAAAGCTGTCTAGTTACATAACCAATATAGTCTTAGCTAAGAACAAGATTTTTAAAACACAAGCAGCTAGCTAACTAGATAAAAACAGAAAGCTACCATTAGTTATCCATTGTTTAAGATATATATGATATACTGCTAGCTAGGTAGCTAACACTAGCTGCACAGCATTTATTATTTTAGGTTCTAAACTACATTTTAGTAAAAAAATAAGTGAAAAGTACTAGCTAATTCACCAGACTTTAACTGAATTAGCATTATTCCTGGGTCCAGCTTTACCCTGACGCACGGTTCTCACCGAGATTAATTATTGAGATCAGTGAATCTTAATCATGGACTAATTACCCTGATGAATGTAGCAGTAAAAACTTTGCGTGTCACTTTAATTCCTGATTTAATCCGCACCGTAGTGTTGCTAATGCTAATAAATCACGTAAAACAGACATTAAAAGCTTCGCTAATGGAGCTCAAGTGCTGCTGAGTGTGCTGTTTGTGCTGCGCCTTACAGCAAATCACAACCTTTGTGTGTGTGTGTGTGTGTGTGTGTGTGTGTGTTTCCTCAGGGTTACCAGCGGCCAAGTCATTACATCGCAACTCAAGGTGTGTGTTTGTTGTTAAACAAACGTATGAATGGCTCTGGCGCCAGTCCCTGGAGAAAACAGGGCACAGGCGCCAGTGTGCCATGGTCTGGATGCCAGTCCATGACAGGCCCAGCAGGGGTCGCTGTTGCATCATCATTTCAATTCCATTTATCTCGAACGCAAACGCATACTGACAGTTTGTTATGTGTCTGATGTCACGGGCAGGTCCGGTCCACGAGACAGTCTACGATTTTTGGAGGATGATCTGGCAGGAGCAGTCAGCGTGTATCGTCATGGTAACCAACCTGGTGGAGGTGGGACGGGTATGTTCTTCTACTGCCTGCTGTGGAATGACGGAGGCCGTGTCTGCACTGTTTTGTGTTTTCGTTTTTTAATTTTTGGTGCTTGTGTTGTGAAGGCCTCCTGCCTGCTACAAACCCTTTGCAGAGAAAATGGACCTGTCCCAAATCACACTGTTACCTGTGTAGGGCAAATAAGCCTTATCGGTACTGTATAGATGTGTCCTAAACCACACACAGTATTTACTATATATTCCACATAAACACAATAGGTTCAATGTGGACCTGTCCCAAATCAGACATCCTATTTACTATATAGTGCATAGACAAACCATTAGTCCACTTTGGACCTGTCCCAAATCACACAACCAATCTAATATATAGTGCACATAAACACTGTCTGGTCAATGTGGACATGTCCCAAATCACAGGCCCTAATAGACTATGTAGTGCACATAAACACAATTGCTGAATGTGGGCATGTCCCAAACCACATACCCTTATTTCCCTATGTAGTTCATCCTTGTTCACCATTATACACCACTAGTCCTCTGTTGACATTTTCTAAACCACACACAAATTAAACTGTTCAATCTGGCAACCCATTTTTTTCAAAAACAGCTCTTGTTTAGCAAACCGATTTTAGTCGATGTAAACTCTCAAAGGGTTAGAGCATGTACTGTATGTACACGCATGTTCACATTATCATGAGATGCTAATGCCTGTGTGATGCACATGGAGGTCACTAACTTATTTAATGTTTTATTTTTTAAACTAGTAATAGCAACTCTGATTATGACAATATGAATACGCCTCTTCATTATTACTCAGCTAACTCACGTTTACTGAACAGAGCGCCTCCATGTGGTCTGCACTGGCATTAGATATTGATTCCTACTGTTAGCATGTGTTATTGTTCTTGTGTAGTTGTGTATTTGTGTGTATGTGTTTTAAGAACAAATTTTTATGTATTATATATACCTATACATAATACATAATACAATACCAAACCCACATGCGGCAAAATATTGGGACACAAAACCCACGTGTGTCAAAAGTATTGGGACACAAAACATGTGGCTAAAAGTATTGGGACACAAACCCACATGTGGGAAAAAGTATTGGGACACAAACCCATGTGTGTCAAAAGTATTGGGACACAAACCCACATGTGGGAAAAAGTATTGGGACACAAACCCACATGTGGGCAAAAGTATTGGAACACAAACCCACATGTGGGCAAAAGTATTGGGACACAAACCCATGTGTGTCAAAAGTATTGGGACACAAACCCACATGTGGGAAAAAGTATTGGGACACAAACCCACATGTGGGAAAAAGTATTGGGACATAAACCCACGTGTGTCAAATGTATTGGGACACAAACCCACATGTGGGAAAAAGTATTGGGACACAAACCCACGTGTGTCAAAAGTATTGGGACACAAACTCACGTGGGAAAAAATATTGAGACCCAAAATCACATATGATAAACGTATAGGGACACAAACCCACATGTTGCCAAAAGTATTGGGACACAAACCCACATGTGGGAAAAAAATATTGTGACCCAAAATCACATATGATAAAAGTATTGGGACACAAACCCACATGTGGCCAAAAGTATTGGGACACAAACCCACATATGGCCAAAAGCATTGGGACACAAAGCCTCATTTCCGCATTTCATGCACCTTTGTAGTTCCTTCAGGAAATGCAGATCTAGTATCTAAATGAAAAGTAATCTGGAAGTAAAATTAAATTAATTGAAATAACTAGTTTTAATTATCCATTTCTGAATGATCCAGGTCTCAGAACTTGTAGAATTGTGTTCTATTTAATTGTCCCTGGTAGAAGTTGTGTAACTTTTCATTTAGAAAAATGACCGTTTATGTGATTTGCATGATGATGTGTGTGATGTTCACGATGTGGGTTTAAGCCGTGCTCCTCCCATTCAGGTGAAATGTTATAAGTACTGGCCGGACGATGCGGAGGTGTACGGGGATTTTAAGGTGACGTTTGTGGAGGTGGAGCCTCTGGCTGAGTACGTGGTTCGAACCTTCACCCTGGAACGGGTGAGTCTAACGAGGGCTTGGATTTTAGATCCGTTCATTTTCTGTCAATCTGTGGTTTACGTGTGTGTGTGTGTGTGTGTGTGTGTGTGTGTGTGTGTATGTGTGTGTTTGTGTTTGTGTTTGTAGCGAGGTTTTAATGAGGTGCGTGAGGTAAAGCAGTTCCACTTCACCGGTTGGCCGGATCACGGAGTGCCGTATCACGCCACGGGACTGCTATCCTTCATCCGCCGCGTCAAAATATCCAACCCACCCACAGCTGGACCGATTGTAGTGCACTGCAGGTACAGACACACACACACACACACACACACACACACACACACACACACACACACACACACACACACACACACGCACAGAGGGTGTTAGAACATCCCAGGACAGCATTTCACTACAAAATAATCTCTCCTTTGTATGTGCATGCGTGTGTGTGTGTGTGTGTGGGGGGGGGGGTGCGCTGCTGCAGCACTACAGCAATGCAAAACCACATCCTGTGCCACACACACACACACACACACACACACAAAATCCCCGTTGTCAGTGCTGTGACTGTATAGAGGCACTGCAATATTCCAACTTTCTGACTCTTTTTAATTAATTTATTTAAAGTAATAATTAAATAAATTTAGAATTCAAAAATTACTATCTCACTATTCCCCTTAAATTCAAAAGTTTGTATACGTAAACCTTAATGATTTCAAAAGTCTAAAAGTGTTATTGTTTTAGTATTTTATTTATTTTTGTGTACTTATTTTATACTGTCTACACCATAATTTTAATTTTTATGTAATTTTCTACCATTTATTCCCATTTCATTAATTGTAATTAATTTCATTTTGTTTACTGCAATTAACACGACACTCCAACTTTCTGATTCTTCTTAATTAATTTATTTAAATAAAAAAATGAAGTAGTTCATGTTTATGGGTTCTTTCATTATTAGAGCTTTATTAACAAAATATTAATTAAGAATTAAAATAATTACCAGCCCACAGCTTAAATTCACAGTTAATTGTATAGGTAAGCCTTAAAACTTCGTTTAATGTAATATGTAATACTTTATATAATTATATTGCGTCATATTTTAAAAATAAATACAATATTTATTATATATAGCTTTCCCTTCAAAAGTGTAAAATATTATTGTTTTAGTATATTATTTATTTTTATTTCCATATTTTATACTGTCTACACTGTAGTTATTTTTCTGTTATTTTCTACCAAGTATTTATATTCATTAAATCTAATTCATTTCAATTTCTGTACTGCAATTAACATGATACTCAAACTTTCTGATTCTTCTTAATTAATTCATTTGAATAAAAAAATAAGTAGTCCCTGTTTATGGGTTCAGTCTTTATTAGAGCTTCATTAACAAAATATACATTTACTAAATAAATAATTACTAAAAAATTACATAAATTACTATCTCACTGTTCCCCTTAAATTCAACAGTGTGTATAGGTAAACCTTCAAACGTTTTACATTTTTTTTACATTTAATGTAATGCATAATACTTTATATAACTATACTGTGAAATATAAAAAAAATAAAAACAGTATTTACTATATATAGCGTTGATTTCAAAAGTGTAAAATATTATTGTTTTAATATTTAATTTATTTATATTTTTTATACTGTTCATAATGTAACTGTTACTGTTCTGTTATTATTTATTTATTTATTATACTATGTATAATATTTACAATATTCTATATTCCATAACAAAAAATGAAACATCCAGTAATCCCCGACTTTTAACATTGTCCCCGTTACCGCTGTATAAAGTAGCTTATATGTTTTTTTTTGTTTGCCATTGAATAAATAATTATATTTAAACTATTCTTTAAAAATTGAAAAAAAACATTCAATATTCCAAAACTCTTTATACTGCTCTATAATGTAGCTTATATGTATTTTTGGTTTTAAAATGCAAAAATTAATTAATAGCTTATTTAAATTGTTATTAAATATTTAAATAAACGTTTATACTTGTGATCAGACCCTGTCATTTATATATTTATATAATAAATATATATTATTTAATTAATTGTCTGTCATTTTCACTTACAGTTTAAACTATTTGTTTAGGAAAAAAAATAAACAAACACGTTCATATTTTGGGTGTTTCTAGTGTGATCTGGAACATTAACCCTGCTCAGGATGGGCTATAGCGCTTCAGGAGATCAGCAGGGTATACCGGAGTTAAACTAACTAGAACTTTAAGAGTCATTTAGGAAACTCGGAAGTTCAGTCAGTTTTAACTTAATAAAAGCTGGGAAATATCCCTGTATTCCATTATATATGATCACACACCGGATGCTAATGCTACATTAGCTTTAATAATGACATGACTTCCTGTTCCTCAGTGCAGGGGCGGGGCGGACAGGATGTTACATCGTCATAGACATCATGCTGGACATGGCGGAGCGTGAAGGCGTGGTGGATATATATAACTGCGTTAAAGCGCTCCGATCACGGCGCATCAACATGGTGCAGACCGAGGTTTGTTACACACGCGCACACACACACACACACACACACACACACACACACACACACACACACATATGTATACTCACACACACTCATTTAATGGAAGGTTGTGAATGTGTGAAATACAAGGTTTAAATTACTGTGTGTGTGTGTGTGTGTGTGTGTGTGTGTGTGTGTGTGTGTATGTGTGTTCCAGGAGCAGTACATCTTTATCCATGATGCTATTTTGGAGGCGTGTCTGTGCGGGGACACTGCGATCCCCGTGTGTGAGTTTAAAGCAGCGTATTATGACATGATCCGTATCGACTCACAGAGTAACTCCTCTCACCTGAAAGACGAGTTCCAGGTACACACACACACACACACACACACACACACACACACACACACACACACGTGTGTAAGAGTCTGAGACACAACATAGACATCCCAGTGCTTTCCTTAATCAGTTATCATAGTTTTTATTTGCGTTAACTTTCATATTTAATGTCAGTTAGTTTTAAAACTGTGTGAATAGTTTTTATTAAACTAAATTTAGTACATTTTATTAATTTTTTTACTTAGCTATTGTTATCTTACTGTACCGCATTCCAGAAATTGTTTCCTATAACAAAAGTTTGGCTGAAAGGAGCCTAACCTTTGTTCTTTCCTATGGAGACATACATTCCTGTGTCACGGACTGGACTGCAGTTCCTCCTTCCACCAGCAGACACAGTTCAAACCGGCACATTTATTTATATTTAATTAATTGTAATTAAATGCATTTCGTTTACTGCAATTAACATGATACTCCCAACTTTCTGATTCTTCTTAATTTATTTATTTAAACTAAAAATGAAGTTCATTGCATGTTTATGGATTCATTCATTGTTAGACCTTTATTAACACGATGCACATTAAGAATTAAAATAATTACCATCCCACAGCTTAAATTCAACATTAATTGTATAGGTAAACCTTTTTTTAATTATCTTATAATGCATAATACTTTATATAAATGTACTGTGAAAGGTTGTAAAAATAAAAACAATATTTACTATATATAGCTTTGACTTCAAAAGTGTAAAATATTTGTTTTAGTATTTAATTTATTCATATTTATATATGTTTTTATGAGGAAATACATTCATGGTCACAGACCGGACTGCACCGCCTCCTTCCACCAACAGAGGGAGGTGGAGACACAGTTGATGTCGGCATGATGAGATCAAGGGACTTATTTTCCCACAGTTCTTCGGTCTAACTTTGGTCAACGAAAGCCTCTGGGTTTACACGACCTAGGCAATAATCTAATTTCTACTTTTAATTTTTGAGTCTCCTCAAAAAGTCTTTGATATAATTACAGGGTTGCCAGATCCCGCAACAGAAACAAGCCCAAAATAACCTAACTGGCTCAAACTACCAACTAACGCAACTATCAATATTTGCAAGTGACTTTATAGCATAATAAGCCCAAAGTCGCTTAGAATAAGTGGACCTGGCAACTAGATGTTCCTTAAGCAGCTCTAAGCTCTGTCGGTAACGATTACCTGCATGAGTCAACTGAGAAATCTGATAAATGAGCTAAAATGCAGGTCTTTTTTGGATTTATTAGTCTGACTATAATCCAATCTGAGAAATCTCAGTATGCTGTTTATATGAGGACTTTCATAACAAGAAATCCAGCTATGATCAGATTATTAAGAGCACAGCGGCCAATAAAATTGCTGGGGCTTTGTAGGGGTTCGTACATACAGTATGCTAGATGTTGTTTATCCTTTCTGTTTGTGAAAAAAGAAAAGAAAGTTGGAATGAAAAAGAGTCGAAACATATCAGGAAAAGAGAGGAAGAAAAGAACACTGAGAAAAGAAAGTTTTATTGGTTCTTTGTTTGTTGAAGGAAACATAGCTTTTTGAGGTTGTTTAGAGCGTTTCTAGTTTTTCCTTCGGTTTTGAGAGCTCCAAGTTCGGTTAGAGGTATTAAGTTTGTTTTCTGTGTGTGTGTGTGTGTCAGACTCTGAACTCGGTGACCCCTCAGCCCCAGCCGGAGGACTGCAGCATTGCCCTCCTGCCCCGAAACCACGAGAAGAACCGCTTCATGTCCAACCTTCCACCCGATCGCTGTTTACCCTTCCTCATCACCATCGACGGAGAGAGCAGCAACTACATCAACGCCGCTCTCATGGACGTAAGTTCCTCCTCCTCTGCTCCTCCTCTCACATCGTCCATCTGCTCCCCGAGGGGTGAGGAACCCCCTCCGAATTCTCGAGCGCTGCCCTTAGAGGTCTGGATTCGCTTTTATTCAAATACTTGTAATTGTGACCATGTATGTAAGACGGTTACATAAACAAATAGTGAAACTGAGGATCAAATCAAGCCATGTTGTCACGGGGGCACCCCTGGTCTGTGTCTCATGACCATAGGATCACACATTCACATTCTGAAGGTCAGCAGGCAAAAAGTGAGTCACCTGTGACTGAATCGTTCCTAATAGCGTGTAGTAGCTCCACGAGCACGAGGTACGGACTGAGGCGACCTCAATGTTCAGCCTCCCTTGCACCACAGGACTGCGCAGCTCATTTTCAAGACGATTCTCATCTGGGCACTTAGTGTTCCAGTCCAGATGTGTGGCCGTGTTGTTTATGGGATGGTCTGCACTAAAACAGCCTCCCTACATTTGTATACGTCGTTTGTTGATATGTGACTTTTACTCATGTTTATTTGAGCTACTTGAGTAGCACAGTTTTACTTGTACTTAAGTAACATTTCCTCAGAGTAATGGTACTTTTACTTGAGTAGGGTATTGTTGTACTCTTTCCACACATGTACGTTCATGGCCTGAGCTGACTTCTGGCCTGGACATACCAGGGCCACACTCCGTCCTCCGGCTGTTTGGGGACGAAATGCCGCCCAGGAGTTCCTGCCGAGGACTCAAGATCCCACAGTGGCTCTGTGTATGGGGCTACATAATGCCGATATGCATGTTTGTACCTTATTTTATTTGAACTATCACTATAAGACTTATTTGTAGGTAAATTAGTTTCATTCTTACGTTTATCTTCTATGCCACCCAAGGAGGTTGGGTCCCTTTTTGAGTCTTGGTCCTCCCGAGGTTTCTTCCTTATAACCTTATGGGGTTTTTCCTTGCCACTGTCACCCTAGGTTTGCCCAATTTGGGTTTGGGTCTTGATATTAGAAGACAATCTATAATCATAAAGCTGCTTTGAGACGATGCTCTTTTATTCAAAGTGCTATAGAAATAAATCTGACGTGACTTGGAAGCGAAACAGCTTTTATTCGCAAGCGGTCGGTTTCGTATTTCGGCCACAGTTCTGACCAGAGTTTCCTTCACACTACAGCCTTTGGCACGCCCAAACGTAATCGCTCTTTCTGCGAAATGTTAACATGTGCGATGTTTTCCACACATCGAACAAGACGTTCGCTGCACTGTACCACCTCTTCTCAATCTATGAATCCCGTCGCACACCGCGCAGGTATTTATAGCCGATCGTACTCGTGCAACGCCATCTGCAGGTGACTCATTTTCTGTCTGGCTCCAAGAACCAGGGGGTTTGTAGTCCTGAGCTACCCGGTTCGTATCCCGCCTCTGGCAAGGCCAGTAAGTAATAAAATCTGTTCCTAAAAAAAAGTCTCCTAAACTTTCACCTGGGTGGAAGCCCTTTGCAGATGAGGTTCCTCACCTCCTTCCATCTTCATCTTCCCTTCATCCTGCCCGGCTTGTTCATTCCTTCCTTCTCTGTCCATCATCTTCTCCTCTTCATCCTCCTTCCTCGGAAAGCTTGAGACAAATCCAGCTCATCTATCTTCTGCTGAATGTCCTGCACATCATTTGGCTTTTCATTCGAAAGAGTATCACGTTCCAAACGGTATAAACTTTTCTGAAATGGTTTCTCTGTGGTGCAAACGCAGACGTCTGGAGTCTACCAGGTAATTTCTGATCTTTGCCTTCTAACGACTGGATTTGTTTCATGGCTTTCCATCGGCATGCAGACACACACACACGCACACACATGCACACACAGTCTTTCTGGTGTGTTTTGTTTTGTTTTGTTTTGTTTTGATGTGAGCATCTCCATCGTGGTTGCATGCACCACCGTGCTCATCATCAGCTCCATCATCGTGTTGTGTCGTGTCAGGTTGTGTCGACTCGTGCCGTGTGTTGTGTCGTTGGTAATGTGTGTGTGTGTGTGTGTGTGCAGAGCTACAGGCAGCCCGCAGCTTTCATCGTCACGCAGCATCCCCTGCCCAACACGGTGAAGGATTTCTGGAGGCTGGTGTATGATTACGGATGTACCTCCATCGTCATGCTCAATGAGATCGACCTCGCTCAGGTCAGACGCTTTTTCATGACGTGTCTCAATACTTTTGCTACTTAGGGTTTACTCTGTAGCTTATTACGTGTGTGTGTGTGTGTATGTGCAGGGGTGTCCACAGTACTGGCCCGAAGAGGGCATGCTCCGGTACGGTCCTGTACAGGTCGAGCGCATGTCCTGCTCTATGGACTGTGACATCATAAGCCGCCTCTTCAGGATATGCAACCTCACCCGGGTCAGTCGTCTGTTACTCTGTTCATCAATTAATGAAGACAATTCAGTTGTAGATAACTGTTTGTATGTGTGTGCGTGCAGCCACAGGAGGGCTACCTGATGGTACGTCATTTCCAGTACCTGGGGTGGGCGGGGCTGAGAGAGGTCCCCGCCTCCAAGCGCTCGTTCCTGAAGCTGATCCTGCAGGTGGATAAATGGCAGGAGGAGTGTGAGGAGGGCGAGGGGCGCACCATCGTACACTGTCTGTGAGTACCCACGCGCACACGCGACTTTTTATTATTAATAAACGTCTGGACGGGCGGAGTCATACTGTCTCCCCCTGCAGGAACGGAGGAGGACGCAGCGGCGTTTTCTCAGCCATCAGCATCGTGTGTGAGATGATTAAACGGCAGAACGTGGTCGACGTGTTTCATGCTGTGAAGAGTCTGAGGAACAGCAAACCCAACATGGTGGATACTCCGGTACGAAACACTGATCTCAGACCTGTTTTACCCTACAAACACTGAACTCAGACCTGTTTTACTCTCTTACCACTGATCTCAGACCTGCTTTACTCTTATATCACTGACCTCAGACCTGTTTTACTCTTATATCACTGATCTCAGACCTGTTTTACCCTAATAACACTGATCTCAGACCTGTTTTACTCTTATATCACTGATCTCAGACCTGTTTTACTCTCATATCACTGATCTCAGACCTGTTTTACTCTCATATCACTGATCTCAGACCTGTTTTTACCATTTTCACCCTAAAACACTGAACTCAGACCTGTTTTACTCTCATATCACTGTCTCAGACCTGCTTTACTCTCATATCACTGATCCTCAGACCTGTTTTACTCTTCATATCACTGATCTCAGACCTGTTTTTATACTCTTAACCTATCACTGATCTCAGACCTGCTTTAACTCTTATATCACTGATCTCAGACCTGTTTTTACAAACCTAAAAACACTGAACTCAGACCTGTTTTTACTTACTCTCTGTATCACTGATCTCAGACCTTGCTTTACTTTTCCTTATATCACTGATCTCAGACCTGTTTTTACAAATCCCTAAAAACACTGAACTCAGACCTGTTTTACTCTCATATCACTGATCTCAGACCTGCTTTTACTCTCTCTTATCACTGATCTCATACCTTTTTTACTCTCAAAACACTGATCTCAGACCTCTTTTACTCTCATTATCACTGATCTCAGACCTGCTTTACACTCTAAAAACCACTGAACTCAGACCTGTTTTACTCTCTTATCACTGATCTCGAGACCGGCTTGACTTTACTCTCATATCACTCACTGATCTCAGACCGTTTACCCTAATATCACTGAATCTCAGAACCTGTTTTTAACTCTAAAACAACACTGATCTGAGACCTGTTTACTACTCTATATCACTGAATCTTAGACCTGCGTTTTAACCACGCTCTTATCACTGATCTCAGACCTGTTTTAACTCTCATAACCCTAACACTGAACTCAGACCTGTTTTATTACTCTCTTATCACTGATCTCAGACCTTTTTTACCCTAAAACACACTGAACTCAGACCTGTTTTTAACTCTCATATCACTGATCTCAGACCCTGCTTTACAACTCTCTTATCACTGATCCTCAGACCTGTTTTTTACCCTAAAAACAACTGAACTCCAGACCTGTTTTTACTCTCTTATCACTGATCTCAGACCTCTGCTTTACTCTCATATCACTGTCTCAGACGCTGTTTTAAAATAAACCATTCATCACTGAACTCAGACCTGTTTTACTCTCTTATCACTGATCTCAGACCTGTTTTACCCTTATATCAACTGATCTCAGACTCTGTTTTGATACACTCTCATATCACTGATCTCAGACCTGTTTTAACTCTCATATCACTGTTCTCAGACCTGTTTTTAACTAACCCTAATAACACAACACTGACCTCAGGAACCCTGTTTTACTACTCTCATACGATCCCACTGATCTCAGACCTGTTTTAACTCTCAATATCACTGATCTCAGACCTGTTTTAAACTCTCATATCACTGATCTCAACCTGCTTTTACTTTAATACTCTTATATCACTGATCTCAGACGCTGCTTTACTTACTCTTATTATCACTGATCTCAGACCTGTTTTTACCCTCCGAAAACACTGAATCTCAGACCTGTTTTACTCCTCTTATCATCACTGATCTCAAGACCTGCTTTTACTCTCATATCACTGATCTCAGACCTGCTTTACTCTTATATCACTGATCTCAGACCTGTTTTAACCCCTAAAAACACTGAACTCAGACCTGTTTTAATTACTCTCTTATATCACTGATCTCAGACCTGCTTTACTCTCTATATCACACTGATCTTTTACTATTTAAACCCTAAAAACACTGAAACTGAGACCTGTTTTACTCTCATATCCACTGATCTCAGACCTGCTTTTAAACCACTCTCTTATCACTGATCTCAGACCTGTTTTTAAACCCTAAAAACAACTGAACTCAGACCTGTTTTACTCTCTTATCACTGATCTCAGACCTGCTTTACTCTTATATCACTGATCTCAGACCTGTTTTAATAAACCTAAAACACTGAAAACTGAGACTGAGACCTGTTTTACTCTCATATCACTGATCTTAGACCTGCTTTACTCTCTTATCACTGATCTCAGACCTGTTTTAAAAAAAAAACATTAAACTCCTAAAAACACTGAACTCAGACCTGTTTTTACTCAGACTCTCTACTATATCACTGATCTCAGACCTGTGTTTTACCCTAAAAACACTGAACTGAGACCTGTTTTTTTACTCTCATATCCACTGATCTCAGACCTGCTTTACTCTCTTATCACTGATCTCAGACCTGTTTTAAAACCTAAAAACACTGAACTCAGACCTTGCTTTTACTCTTATATCATCACTGATCTCAGACCTGTTTTAATAAATTAATACCCTAAAAACACTGAGCTCAGACCTGTTTTAAAACAACACTCTCTTATCAACTGATCTCAGACCTGTTTTAAATTTTAAAAAATTAACCCTAAAAACACTGAACTGAGACCTGTTTTTAACTCTCATATCACTGATCTTAGACCTGCTTTTACTCTCTTATCACTGATCTCAGACCTGTTTTAAAAAAAAACCTTTACCCTAAAAACACTGAACTGAGACCTGTTTTTTACATCTCATATCACTGATCTCAGACCTGCTTTATTACTCTCTTATCACTGATCTCAGACCTGTTTTAAATTATTAACACCCTAAAAACACTGAACTCAGACCTGCTTTACTCTTATATCACTGATCTCAGACCTGTTTTACCCTAAAAACACTGAGCTCAGACCTGTTTTACTCTCTTATCACTGATCTCACACCTGTTTTACTCTCATATCACTGATCTCAGACCTGTTATACTCTAATAACACTGATCTCAGACCTGTTTTACCCTCATATCATATATGTTTTACTCTTGTATCACTTATTTCAGACGTGTTTTACTGTCCTAACTCATCAAATGCTGCTTTGAAATTGAAATTTCATTGTTAAGTGTTGTGGTTATGACCCATGACCACATCCTTCACTCAAGTTGCTCTTGATAGACACACACACACACACACACACACACACACACACACACACACACACATTCAGACCACAGGTAAGTGTCCGTAGTTACAGGGTAATATGGTGTAAAACCATTATTTAACAAGCGTGGTCACCTCCAGGTGTCTGTAAACTAAATATACGATTAAGAAAGCGTGTGTGTCTGTTTTATAGGAGCAGTACCGGTTCTGCTATGACGTGGCGCTGGAGTACATCGAAAGCTCCTAATGGCCTCGTTGACCTTCATGAAGGGCCGCCTGTCCATATTTGTTTCCACCTGGACCTGCTGTTCATGTGTGTCACGTCTTCATGGTCCTAAGCGTCCCCGTGCTTTGTCCAGTCCTTACACAGAAGTTTTGGCAGCCTGAAACACAGCATTACAAAGCCGGGATCAAACCATGACCCCATAACCATATAAGAGCGTATGACTTCTCCGTAAAATTATAATAAAAATTCTCATACAGTATTAGGGAAAAGTTCCAGCACAGCTCAGTGTTTTGTTGGTTTTCTAGAAGAATATAATAGTTTTGCAAATCTTAATAACTTTTCCATTTGGTTCCATTTAAGGTGCCAAAACTTTTGCACACACTTTGTTGTTTTTGTATACGGTGGCGTATTGCTGCCATAAAAAATATCCTTCAGTATGTTGTTGTAATTATGAGTAAATTTCTCGCTGACGAACACTGGAGGCTTCTGCAGTTTCCGCGACAGAGCAGCGGATTGCTTTAGTCAGATTTCACTTCATGGCAAATCGCAAACTGCCAAGGATTCCCAAATCTCAGCGGTTATTCAGACGTAAAAATCAGTCGGACCTCTTGCTGAGCGTCTTTGAGCAGCACCAGCGCTGCCAGATCTGGTGAGAGAAAACAGCAAGCAAGTCTACAGAAATGAGAAAAGGAAGAAAACCAAAAGAGGCGCCCGAAGACGAGAGAGTGAGCCCGCTTGATCAGTTTATAATTACAGTGGTACCTCGGAAATCGTCAAATTCTGGATGCATTTTGACTAGAAAAATGTGTCTCGGTTCTCATCGTTCGCTTGGTAGCTGCGTGACTCATTTCAGCCGAACCTCGATTCACGATTCACTATTCAGTGCACAGTGATTCAGTGATTCAGACTCACGATAGCTGTAACTCAGTCCAGATCTGCGCTGTGTTTATTGTGTTTTTCTTTATTTTTCATCTACAGTACTGTATTCTTAGTGCAAATAAATCTCCATGGGTCCTAAACAGGTTAGTTATAAGAGCCAACCCTGAGTTCACCAGTAGAGTAAGTGTTTTTTTTACTTTTTCACTTTCAGTCCATGACTCACTAAATGATGAGATTTTTCAGCCCTTTATTATAGAATAAGCTTTGTGGTAATGATGTTGGGTAGCTGTAGGATGATGTAAGTGTTAATGTGGAATCGGCTCCTCTGTGATGCAGTTCAGACTCTATTAAACTCATCAGTTCATGATCCACGTAACTCCTGATGGATTTGTTGAACATATCCCCATCATAAATCAGGAGCTCCTGTACAGGGGGATTTCTGTGGATCTGGAACCAAGTCATTCCATTTCCATTATTCCTTAAGGGAAACATTTCCTCGGTGCTCATCGTTTTCGGTTTTCTACAAGCCTCCTGGAAAGAATTAATGATGAGAACCGAGGTACCGCTGTAATTCAGTCAGCTGTCTCATTGTGAAAGCTGCAGAGGCTTCTGACGTCTGTGAGCACCTGCGTCAGCGAGATATCGTCTCGTAATTCCGACGTACTTTTCTCGTTACTTTTATTGAGATCCGTTCTCATAATTATGACCTGCGGAGGGATTTATTTTCTATTCTGCGTGGCAGCAATACGGCGACGTAGCTCTACGTTTTTAAACTTTGTTTCCTGCACTAGGTTTTCAAAATTCAGAACGTCACGTCCTTTGAGGAGGGGTGCCAAAACTTTGGCCTGGTTCTGTTTAGAGTTCAGCGCTAGCTCATCGATGATCAGCCTTGACGAAGCTTGGGTGACCTGGGTTCGAATCCCCGCATTCCCCCGCGTCAGATGCACATACGATTGGCTGTGCGTGAGGTAACTCGGAAGATCTTTCCCCGCCACTAGGGGCGCACTTAGACCTGCTGTGCTCTCTGGGCATGGGCGGCAAAGTGCCCACGACCCTCGCCAGAAAAAAGCAGGGAAACAACATGGGGAAAACAATCTAAATATATATAAATACAGTATTTTTTTATGATGTGATTTGGGACGCAGCCTTTATTGATGTGATTCCATAGCGTAGCGGTTTGGGACACAGCCGCACTCGCGCCGTCGAGGTTGATCATCAGTGAGCTAGCGCTGATTTAGAAGTAGCTATTCTTATTGAAGGTTAGTACTTTTACAAAAGAATTGATTGTTTATATTTTTATTCCTGTGCAGCCATTTTTATTGTTGTTGTTTTTGTTTTGTATTTTTTTATTTCCGTGTACCATCGTTACCCTCGATCCTGCATATACTCACGATTAAATGCGATATATATACGCGTATAAAGTACATTGTTGTGTATAAAAAAAACAAAAAAAACAAAACAAATGAGTTGCAGCGTCTGACCTTGGCTTTCTATTGTGCACTAATGGCTGGCTTATGGATTATCATGATTATTATTTTCATTTCCTTTTTTTTGTTGTTGTTTTCTGTAGCAGAATTATAATCGTAAGCCAAAGACGAGTGTAAATATGTTGATAAGGCACATTGTTTGTATTTATTTTAAACCTTTTTTTTTTTTTTTGCGAAGGCTAAAAACAATCATCGTTGTCATGCTTGCTCATGGTTTTTTTGTCGTTTTTGTTTTTGTTTACGTAGTGTTATGGTGACTGTAGGCATGTGCCGAGTGATACGTGATTTTCGGTATTGCGATATTCCATGTACACCGTTGGATATCGGAAGTTACGCGAGCCACCTAACATCAGGCTACATTACGACTACGATTATACTGTAATTGGCGTATTAATTAAGCCACAGTGTGATCGGAACGTGAACTCTAAGGAAAACTTCTGTATTTGGGAATTAGCTCACTTTTGGAAACATTAGATCCTGGATCAACGTGGGCGGAGCTTAAGTTAAACGTTATCATGTGACACCGAATGTGTTTTTATTCCTAAACGTTTCTTAGCTTGGAACCGGATTCACAAAAGAAAATCTACATAAATCTATATAAACTAAGAAAAATGTTATTCTTCAGAAATATTAGCCACCTTTTCCAACAGATGAGCTAAGATTGTATTCGATGGGTTCGAGTGTATATCGGTCATAATTCTGTGTATGTTTTGCGATAGCGTAAAAACGTAAATCATGAACAAAACATACTCGATATATTTGATCGATCACATAATATCAAAGCTGGCCTTGTTTTAGTATAGAATACCATTTTTTATTTTTGCGATTGTTTACTTAACTGTCCCGGAAATAACATTTCTGAATTAAACAAAGGTACAATCTATTGTTCAACCATAAACTGTGATCGAATTGATTTTTGCAATATCGTGATATTTCGGCACATGCCTAATGTTCCGTTCTTTTGTATATTTTTTTGTTAGATTTTGTTGTTGTTATTTTTTGAAACTTTGAACTTTATTCGCTGTTTTTGTGTGTGTAAATGATTGTGAAATTGTACCTTCATTGAAGCAGAAGAGCTCGAGGAAGAGAAGGCTTTTATTTTCTACAGTATCTACAGTGTTGAACTCCAGCGCGTGACCTGACGGCATGTTGGACTTTTGTACAGCGAGGGAGGAAAAAAAAGTGATGAATCAAGTCGACTTTAGTCCTGCATCTTCATTTTTCTGTCTGTAGTTTGGCTTAATGGCTGTAACGAAACTAAAAACCGTTTTAATAAAAAAGAGAGAGAACGTATGAAATGTCTTATTTACAGATCGTTTTAAGGCGATATTTATCAATCTGGCCCAGATGCAGCAAAACATGTCCAAAATGTAATACTACCACCACCACGTTTCACAGATGGGATAAGGTACTTATTCTGGGATGCAGCGTTTTTCTTTCTCCAGACATAGCGCTTCTCATTTAAACCAAAAAGGTTTAATTTGGTCTCATCTGTTCTAAAACACTTGGATTTTACCAAAACCAAAAATATCCGAAACCTCTTGTATGTTTTGGAGAGCAGTGGCTTTCTCCTTGTGACCCTGCCATGCACACCATTGTTTTTCCGTGTTCTCCTGATGGACTCACGAACATTAGCATTGACATTAACAATATGGCAGAGACCTTTAGTTGCTTAGACGTTACTTTGTTGGGCAACCACTCCTGGGGAGAGTAACAACGGTCTTAAATGACTGTGGAGTCCAAACTGTTTAGAGATGGTGCTTTAACCTTTTCCAGAGCGTAGTATATTTTGCATATTTTTACATTGTTTTATTCAATCTTGTATTTATTTACACTATTTTCTTACATGCTGTAGTTTTATCATCTCTATTTTATCATGCTCTTCATCATATTAGTAACATTAGTTTTCTGTACAATATTAGTCTACATATTATTATATTTTATTTTCATTATGTTTTTTTAAATGTGTTCTCTGTTCATATTTATAGTGTTCAGCATCTGTTTAAGGAAACTATTACTATGAATTTATTAATGAGCCTCCCAAGTTCTGCCATGTTTGGTTTCTTTTTGAGTCTTGGACTTCCCAAGGTGTCTTCCTTATAACATTTAGGGATTTTCCTTGCCACTGTTGCCCCAGGCTTGCTCAATTTGGGATTGGCCCTAGATATTAGAAGATAATCTAAAACTGTAAGGCTAATATATTACTCTACATATCACTATATTTTATTCTAATTATACTGATCTCTCTGTCAATATTTATTTAACTTCTGTTTAGTTAAACTATTACTATAAATGTATTAATTACATAACTTTATTTTAATTCTTACCCATATTAACTAGGGCGCCCAAGCAGGTCGGGTTCCTTTTTGAGTCTTGGTCCTCCCAGGGTTTCTTCCTCATAACATTATAGCATTTAGCCTTACTCAGTTTGGGACTGGGCTTAGATAATAGACGATAATATAAAATTCTAAAACAATACAACATTAATTGGCTGTTTTAGCTGCCTTTACGCAAAAAGCCCCAGCCACCAGGGGGCGTTGTCCTAGTGCCCGGATAAATGAGGAGGCTTGCATCGGGTTTTCCGTTATCGTAAAACCTGCGCAAACCCTTAACATCTGGTGACCTGCAGTTCCAACCCCTAATCGTTGTTTTATTGGCTATTTTTGCTGTTGTTTTAATCGGTGACCTGTAATAATCTTATATGAAGGTTTGTTATAAATACATTTTAAGAAAACGTACGACGTCACGTGACGAGCGTCCCTTTAGCGCACGCTGCACCGCAGCACAGAGCTCGGAGTTAGCGTTGAGGTTTGCTGTAGCTCAGCATTTTTGGCATGCAGTGAACACACTGTGGTTAAACCCTGCAGCCGTGCAGAGCATCGCTTTGTTTCGAACCACCTCCTTCACTTCCTGTTCTCCTGCTCGCAATATCTCGCGCTCTATTGTTCTCTCTCGCCGCTCTCACATCTGTACGTTGGCCGGAGAGGGGTCAAAGGTCACCCCCGATCTCCACCTCTGGTCTTTATGATCCCTGGCTGACTTCCTGACTTTCTGACTTCCTCCATGGACCTTGTGCTCAGCACCTGAGATTCAGCTTCAGATTATTGTGAAATCCCTCGCCATGGCGATGACACTAACGGAGTTCACACGGTCTCTCGATCCGAAAACTCTGCCCAGGATCCTCCAGATTCAATCCGGGATTTACTTAGAAGGTACGAACTCTTTAGTAACGTTGCATTCTGTATCAGGTTTAAAGTCTCGTTCTTCATAATGGAATTGTGGTTTGTTAAGAGAAAATAATCTGATCGATGTTAAATAAATATGCTGAAAATATGGATTATATAGTATTATAAAAATGTACAAGGGTAAATAATAAAGCTGTTTCCACCAATCCAGGGTGGAATCAATTAAAGAAAAAAAAAAAAAAAAAAAAAATAGAGACAAAAGCAGACGCCATTTTAACCTAGCAGTTTTAGCTTTGTTTAATTACAAATAACCATACTTTTCAACTTATATATTCAAAAATAACACTTGTATGATGTTTCTGTGGAAAGAAATATTGAAAATATTAAAAACTAGAACAAAAAAGTCTATAAATATTCAAATACCCAGCCAAAATTAGGTCAAATAACACCAGTTGCTGTCTTTACATCATTTGGACAGTTTCTTTCTACAACTAGAAATTGTGCTGTAAGTCCCTTCTTTGCTCCTCTGGAGATACACAAAGTTTGTATTTTAGCTTCAGTTTGTATTTTGTATTTTAGAATAACTGTGTCTAACTAATGGAAGCTACACAAGCATGGTTAGAAATATAAAAAAGAACATTAGAGTAAACAATAAATATGTAAAGACAACTGAATTTCAATAACTTTTTAGTTTCTCCATATATATAACTATAATTTGGTTATTATTATAGATTTTTGAAATAAATATACATTTTATGTAGATAGTATAATATGAAGCTGGGAGCTACCTTCAAAAAGCTTTAAATTTACTTTCAAGAAATCGTTCCCCTGCAAGTCTGACCGGGGTCAAAACAGGGAACCTTTGAGGAAGGGTTACGTTTACAAAATGGAGACCACACACACAAACAAAAAAAAAACATAGAAATATAAAAACTAAACTAAGAACATGAGGCTAAATTAAAAATATATAAGTGACTAAAAACCTATTCAAATATATTCAAAATGAAGTAAAAATTAAAAACAAGTCCATTTTTAACAACAAGTACTACTAATAGTTAATAAAAAAAAAAAAAAAAACAATTTTTAACTTTTTAAGTATTTCATTTTTAAGTACTTAAGTAAAAAACATGAAAACCACACAAAATGGATAGAATAAAAAAAAACTTGTACAGTAAATAATAAAACATATCAAATATATGGTTTTAAGAGGAAAATATACATATTTTCAGATTAAATCAGCTTCTAAAAACATAAGATTACGGGAAATGTATCAGTTGCTGCGGTTTCTCATTCCCACTTTGGCGCTTTGTCATTTGGATGATTTACTTACTTGCTTACTTACTTACTTATTTATTTGCTTACAAAAACAAAACGTGTAAACTGTTCCATTTAATAAAAGATTTTTCAGTTTATATCTTTATGAAGAAACCCTCAGAGTTTATTACTAAAACTTTTGTTTGTTTCTAATTCTTGAAGGGGTACACTGTAAGTGAACACGTGGGAGCCTCTCAAGAATGATAAGAAATACAAAAACTAGAGCACAAGAGCAAATAAACAATTAAAAAGTTAAACAATAAAAGCTATTTTAATAAAACCTTTGTCCATGTCTATGTAGTTTATTTTTCTGACTTAATTTCAAATGTTCCCAATTCCTAAAATAAAATGGGTTAAAGGTACAATCTACATTCACACCAGACAGGACGTAATGAGGATATACTCAAAAAAAGCATGTGTTTTTGAGCACGTGTGTCACATGACATGGTTCACGTTACCTGTGATGCAGTCAGGTTTCTGTGTACCTGTGCTGCAGGTGATGCCAAGCATGTGGTAATTAATAAAGGGTGATGTTTAATAGACAAATCCTCTTATGAACCCTGAAAATCACCACTCTGATGTGTCATATAAAGTAAAAATAAAAGTATATTTAAAAAATTTCTCAAATTCTGTAAAAACATGTTCTAATAATGGCAGGTGCATGTAGAGGAAAATCAGTTCTATATTCAAACACATAATTTAAACCTTGTATATCTTAAGTGAGATAAAATTTACTAAGCCAGACATTACAAAAGTAAAAGACTTTCACTTAAAATAAAAATATTTATCCTTTATTCTTTATATGTTACTGTAAAGATTTAATAAGGTACTAATTTCATATTGTTAAAAAGCACCAAAGTATTATTATTATTATTATTATTATTATGAGCATGATATCAGTTCTATATTTATTAATTTACCCTCCAACAGTATAAAAGGAAAACTTCTTTTGGATGACAAAAAAAGCTAAAAGTTTAGTTTCTGATTCATTTTAAAAAATTTAAAATTAAAATAATATTTTATTAAAATGTTCATATCTTGAGACTGTGTATATTTACATGTTTACTTTTTTATTTATATTTTACAAATAGTTTAATAGTACACATTTTAGTACATTTTATACCTTAATCAAGCAAAATCTATAAACAGAGACTATTCACAAATATTGATACAACTAGACGATTTTTTTACATTTCTTTTCAGCCTCCATGCTTCAGAACTAAGAACAAAGCATCATTAAATAGTTTTAATCATTGTGCCACATTGCTGACTGTGTTTAGTCCTCAGCTAAAGCCTAAAGCTTTGGCCACAGAATGAACGATTGCACAATCTTTAGTGTTTATTTCATAAAGCCCATCAGAAATGTGAGACTGAGTGACTGTTTGATTAGGTGGTGTGTATGAGCTGTTTGGGAGAGAATGCTGCCTCGTCACCGGAGATCTGATGAAGATCGTCGATATCAGCATCACCAGGTTCATAGCACAGACCCCCAACAAGGGGGAATTCCACCTGCCACTGGACTATCCAGGTAATAATATTATATTACAAATTTATTATTCATTTATCATAAACTGTGTAACTAAATACAGCAGGGTCTGATGATGTCAGTAAATCCACATATTGAAATGAAGCCATGACAATGAGTTTATGTTGATATTATTTAAAGCATAGATTTTAAGCATGTTGGAAAATTTAGAATTTGGAAAAAAAACATTGGAAACGATTGAACTCTTTATGCTCCAGTAGTTGTATTTACTGTATCAGAACCTATTTAACTTCTTAATGGTTCAAGAAAATGTGATATGTTGTGTAAATATCTATTCATTTACAAAATAATCATGACATTTTTCAATTTCAAAACACAAATATTTATCCAAAGTCAGTAGAAATCCACACATCTGACCACAATTTCCAATAAATGCTCTCAGAGACTTACTTTCACTTTCTGCAGAGGCTGGTCAGTGGTCAGTGGTTAGCAGGGCATGATTTGAGAAAGGATGCCATCACCCTGGTTAAAGAAATGACAATTTTGTAAACGTTGTTTTAATTTTAAGTTTATGTTATTACATCTTACCAAATGAAGTTACATTATTGGCTTGATCATTTGAATCAATCTCCCAGTCACAATTTCAGTGATGATGTTTCTAGTGTTTAGCTGTAGTTTTTATTAATTATTCAAAAAATTGGGTTGAACAACTTTTGCACATGCTTGGCTTTATGGTTAATTATCTTCCAGATGTTTTCAAGCACTGCAAATATATGTCATGTTTAGATTTCTCTACAGATGGTGTGTTAACTTCTCATTTGATAAGGGGTGCTGAAACTTTACACAGTTTAAAAATGTCTTTTTTGTAGTTCGTTACAACTAATGTTATCTAATGTTACGCTTATTTCTGATGTTGCAGGTCTCTTCAGGATGGTAACTGATCCTCAGGCATATCTCAGCATTGGTGAGATCGTACAGTCGTTGAAGATCAGCTCACATCGGCTTGGCCAGCCAGCCTTTCGCAGCTCCATTGACATGTCTCTGTCTAATGGCTCACTGAAGATGAACGAGATGTTTCGCATCACCTCCGTCTCTCTGGATGTGGGTGGTCATGGTGGACATGTCATATGTGAGGTTCTTCACCGTGAACCAAAGTTCTGCTTCTCACTGGACCTTTCACAGCAAGGCCACTTCACAGAGTGTGAGGATGATCAGTTTTACACTCTAAGAGAACTGGCAGAATGGAAAATTCCGAAAGGAAGAAAAAGAACAGTGATCGTGGTGAAAGATGTACGGGTGAAGGATCTGCTGTTCTCTGATGTGCTGGACAAAATAAGTGGAGAGTTAATATTAACGCCTGTGTACGAACTTCAGGCTGTGATGGCATGTAAGTCACAAACATTTAAAACATTGTCACAGGGATAGAAATGCTAAATTTGAGGTAATCTGAGATGTGCTTAAGTTGACTTAAGTAAAAAAAGTAATGGGTTGAAGTATGAGGTGATCTGAGGAGATATTAGGTGATGTAGCATGTTCTGGTATTCTTGAAAGATTCTGACATGTCCTGAGGTAAAATGTGTTCTGAAGTAACCTGAGGTAATTTTCTGTGGTAGTCTGTGTTCTGAGGTAAAATGTGGTGACTTGTGGTGATTTGAGTTGTTCTGCTTTTATCTGAGATGTTCTGAGGTAAAATGTGTCAATCTTAGATTAAATGGTAGTGTTTTGAAGTCATCTGCTGTGAACTGTGGTGATCTCAGGTGATCTGGGGGACTGTCCTGAGGTAAAATGGGTTCTGAGGTGATCTGAGGTGATTGTGAGATTTTCTGAGGTAATGTGTGCTGAGGTAAAATGTGGCGTCCTGTGGTGATCTGAGTTGTACTGCTATTACCTGAGATGTCCTGAGGTAAAATGTGGCACTCTTAGATTAAATGGTAGTGTTTTTAAATTATCTGCTCTGAACTGTGTTGATCTCAAGTGACCTGGGAGATTGTCCTGAGGTAAAATGCGCTCTGAGGTGATTGTGAGATTTTCTGAGGTAATGTGTTCTGAGGTAAAATGTAGCATTCTGTGGTGGTCTGAGTTATTTTGCTATTATCTGAGATGTTCTGAGATACAATAAATTGACCTGTGGTGATTACATTTGTTCTGCTATTTGTTCTGCTAATACAGTTGTTCTGCTATTTATCTGAGGTGTTCCGAGGTAAACTGTGGTGATCTTAGATTAAATACGGTAGTGTTGTAAGGTGATCTGTGGTGAATATTAAGCGATCTCTGGTGATCTGGGGGATTCTGATTCGATCCAAGTTGACACTGAGGTGATCTACTAGAGCTATGTGATTATGTATTAGAATTGTTGTTCGGCTATTTTCTGAGGTGTTCTGAGGTAAAATGTTGTGATCTTAGATTAAATGGAAGCATTTGGAAGTTATCTGCTGTTAACTTCGGTGATCTGGTGGGGTTGTCCTGAGGTAAAATGGGCTCTGAGGTGATCTGAGGTGATCTGAGGTGATTGTCAGATTTTCTGAGGTAATGTGTTCTGAGGTAAAATATAGCGACCTTGGGTGATCTGAGTTGTTCTGCTATTACCTGAGGTGTCCTGAGGTAAAATTTGGTGATCCTGGATGAAACGTTAGTGTTTTGAAGTAATCTGCAATGAACTGAAGTGATCTCAAGTGAACTAGGAAGCTGAGTTGTTACAAGGTGATTCTGAGGTGATCTAAGTAATCTATGAATGGGGTGTTGTTTTGATGGGTTTTTTTGATGATCTTATGGGATGACCTGATGATCTGATGGGATTTTTCAACATTAATTTAGACTTTACGGCAATATTACTGATTTATTACTGATTTATTTTCTCACTTTACAGTGCGGAAGAATGTCGTGGTCATCCCATCCAACCTGGACGTGGAGGTCATGGACCTGACGGATCGGTTTGACACAAATGCTTTCATCCAGCCCCTCTCTCTTCAAGATGTCTACCACAAACCCCCAGAGATCTTTCCCTTTGTTGCTGAGGTGATTGAGAGACCCGTGATGGAAAGGAATGTACCGGAAGATCTTTCGCTCCTGTTTGATTCCTCGCATGTGATCATCCACCAGGCTTACGAGGCCAAGCGAATCCTCGCTTCGGAAATCCGCCAAGAGTCGCCTAGACATTTCCTGATCCCGGACAGCTACAACGGACGACTGAAGCGCCGGCCTCGCGAGTTTCCGACGGCTTACGACCTTAAAAGGGCGCAGAGCGACACTGAAAAGTTGCACGTCGTCGCCACTAGGGCTTTCGACTGTAATGTCGTGGGATTAGCCTCCATTCTGGTTGGAGATGAGTTCATATTGAAGAAAGACAAATCAAAAGAGGATGGAAGTGCAGAAAATATGGATTCTCTGACGTGTTTGAAGATTAAAGGAAAATCCCATGAGACAGTGCACCTTCCTATGTGCTTGAACGGTGGATTTATGGAAGTCATCCATGATAAGCGACAGTATTCCATCAGAGAAATCTGCCGCTGGTTCCCACTTCCGTTTAACGTTAAGGTTTCTGTGCGGGACCTGTCACTAAAGAAGGACATTTTGGCCGGAGTTCCGGGCCTACGAATCGAGGAGGAGATTATTGACCCCTATCTGCTAGTTTCAAACCTTGACCTTACGAGCTGGTGGGAAATAGCAGTGAATCGCACGAATATGACTGTCCATTTGGAGAAACGATGGAACGGTGGCAAACCTTCAAGCAGTTTAAACTTGTATGTGGAGGAAATCTCTGAACAGTGCTACTACACCATGAGGAGGTACGCTGTAGCCACGGTCATGCCTCCACCACGCCCTCCCAAAGCACCCAAGCGACCTCCGGAGCGACCAGTTAAAACGCTGCATGTGAAACCTGAGAAACCTACCAGCTGCTCTCCAAAGGTAGCTGATATTTACGCGTCATCATTTCCTATAACGTAATAAATTATACTAACTCAAATTGGTATACTATGGTTGTAGTACTGATAAATTCAAATGTGAAAATTCTTATACCGTATTTTTCGGGCCATAAAGCGCAACGGGTTATAAGGCGCGATATCAATGATCGACTGCTAACGGATCTATTTTCATACATAAAGCGCACCGGGTTATAAGACGCATGAAATGAAACAAAACTCTTACGTTCCGTCGGAAGCTCAGTTTTGGTCTTTACAACCTGGCGCAAGGGCGTCTTCTTGCTTCCTCCACTGTCCGTACCATTGATTCGTTAATGTTGAATTCTCTCGCAGCTGCTCTATGTCCATGTTGTACTTTGTGACTGATAGCGTTGTGTTTGAAATCCGCTTCGAAAATAAATGAATGAATGCACGTACCCTAATGCTGAAAGCACATACCGTATTACTCGCGCTATGCTGCGCACTACGGTGGGCGTAAGCTTCGTAACCTACCAAGGCCGTGCTAAAACATTTTGACAGATTTATGAGTGCCGTGTACCATCTACAATCGGTTCTAGGTCAGAAGGCTCAACCAGAATTAATTCATACATTAGACACACCGCATTTTTTGGCGCACTGTCGATTTTTGAGAAAATTAAAGGATTTTAAGTGCGCCTTATGGTCCGAAAAATACGGTAATATTCTTTTTGTGAATGGGTAGGGTTGCTATTGTAGAAGTTAGTGTGTAACTGCTAGCCCATTCAGTAATGTTACCACTATAAACACTGCTAATGAGGGAAGAAATGTAGCTAACAATTGAAGTTAGGTACAGCTAACATGCTGAGTCATAGCAAAAATGTAAAAATACCTAAATAAAACACAGCAAAGTCTAGCATACGATGTGTTTTGGATGCTAGTTTCATACTGGTTTTCGGTGGTTTAAGCTGGTCTGGTGATGGTTTAGCTGGTTTAACTTGCTAATGGTGGACTTTTTCTCCTTTAGCGCAATTAGACGCAAATCTTCTTTAGATGCTCTTACTTTAGTGATTGTATTGTGTTTACATGCCAAGTTAGCAAGCAGTACATAACCAATGTATAAAACTTTATGTGTTTAGTAAATGTGACTAATGTATAACAGACAAAAGGCTTGGGCAAACTGCTAATGGAGAAGTTAATCTCAATCAAAACTGGACTCTTTGTTTCTCTAGGGTTTCTGTTCTTTGTGAACTTGATTTAGTACATCTTATTTAAATCAGGAAAGCCAAATAGCTCAAAAGGTTCGAATTAATTGAAATTCAAAGTTAGCCATGGATAAAATGCTGAGTCGCGGCTAACGTGCTAATGGAGGACTTGTTGTGTTTTTACTGTTTATGTGCGGCAAGGATGAAGATAGGACAAAGATATTCAATAAAATATACAAAATGTGCAAATGTTTAAGAAATGTAAATGAGAGAGGAAAAAGTCGTTACACATTTTAATGCACAAGTTTAGGAACAGTTTTGGAAAATGAAATAAAATGTGTTAGAACTTAATAGTTATCTGAAAATAATCGTACCTCAGTCTCATAAATTGGCCTGTTTTTAAAATCTGCAGTGAAAAAAAATAGCTGAATTCTTACATTTAACAGTGCTATATATTGAAATGTTGTTCCTGTCCTTCAGTAGTGCTCACTAAACCTGATCCCTCATGCTTGCTGTTCTCCGTTCTCAGACCTCCCGACCCCCGGCTGTTATTAGAGAAAGTTCCACAGACGGCACTACCTCTGCTACGGCAAGTGAGAAGTGTGCTTCCATAGTGCCTCCTGCTACGCTACCCAGATCCGCAGCTACCGTACACAAAGGTGGGAGCTTTTTAAAGAAAAAGTTTGAGCGCCCCAGTTCAAATTATATTCTTCTTAATTTCTTAAATGAAAAGACGTTACAGAGTCTATCATCACAACAAAACCTATTTTGGACTTGATGCACATGGTCAGCAACAATACTCAGGTAGGATGTGGGGTTTAAACGAGGCTCAGTTGGCATTAAGGTGTCTAAAGTCTGCCAAAAAATTGCCCCTACACCATTACACCATGACCAGCCAGAAAAATTGGGACAAGGCAGGATGGATCCGTGCTTTCATTTTTATTGTTTATGCCAAATTCTGACCCGATCGTCCGAATGTATTTCTTTCTTTCTTTCTTTCTTTCTTTCTATTTTTATATCTTTATACCTGTCTATCTTTTTTCCTTCCTTTCTTTTTCTTTAACCTTCATTATTTTCTTTTTATATCTTCTTTCTTTCTTTCTTTCTTTCATTCCATTTTATCTTTCATTTTTACTTTTTTGTATATTTATTCCTTCCTTTCTTTATATTCAACCTTTTTTCTTTTCTTTGCATGTACTTATTTAAACCTTTTATTTCTTCCTTCCTTCCTATCTCTTTATGAATCACACCATTACACCACCAGCAGCCTGAACTGTTCATACAAGGCAGGATGGAGCCATGCTTTCAGTTTGTTTACTTCTGACCTGACCATCCGGCAACCAATCTTTTATTGTTCAGTTTTGGTGAGCTCATGTGAATTGGAGCTTCAGTTGCCTGTTCTTAGCTGATAGCAGTGGCACCTGGTGTGGTTTTCTGCTGTTGTAGCCCATTTCCATCAAGGTTCTGAGATCTCGGTTGTTGAGTACCTCGGTTGTGACGAGTGGTTATTTGAGTTACTGTTACCATCAGCTCGAACCAGCCTGGCATCAAAAAGACATTTTCACCCAGAGAACTGCCCTCACTGGGTATTTTCTCTTTTTTGGACCATTCTCTGTAAACCCTAAAGATGGCGCTGTGTGTGAAAATACCAATAGATCAGCAGTTTCTGAAATAACTGCACGAACAACCAGGCCACGTTCAAAGTCCCTTAAATCTCCTTTCTTCCCCATTCTGATACTCAATTTGAACTTCAAAAAAGCAAGCAGTAATATGTTGCTCAGATGTATAGTAGAAAATTTGATGACCAACACGTTTGTGTGTGTGTGTGTGTGTGTGTGTGGTGTGTGTGTAGCCCCGGCTGTCCCCAGGGGCCAGAGTCTCGAGGACGTCTGCGTAAAAAACCCGAGCGACGATGAAACACACGATTATGAATACATCGACGAAGACGAACTGGAGAACATCAGGAAACAGTTCCACCAGCAGTCCGTTACCATCGCCACTAAAACCAAACCGAGTAACACCATATAGAGAGCATGACTTTTAAACACACACACACACACACACACACACACACACACACACACACATACACACACACACAAACAAAATCCCTTAATGCAGAACACAGAATTAACTTGTTAGCCTGTTTTAGTGTTACCATGTATTACCAACTAATGTATTATAAATAAATAAATAATTATTAAAAATAAAAATAATTGGAATGCTGGTTTTATTCAAATGTCATGGAATATTTTTCTAATATGTTGGAAACATTACAGTTCTTATCTTTTCTTGTCTGATTTGCAAGCAAGCGATCAAAACAGTTTAGCAAACAAGAAATAGAGGTGATGGTGGAAAATCCTCCTTGGAAATGAATACTGGCCTTACTTCCTAAACTGTTTAAAGTTTGGTAAATTTCGATGCTTACCTTATTGGTTGTCAAAACATTTAAGAACATCATGTTTTCAAGAATATCACTCGTTCTTAGAATTATTCTTAAGAACAGTTAACAAAAATAAGATTACTCTAAAGTCGTTTTTTGAAGAATAGCAATTTCATAAACTTTTTTTTCCATTAAGAATGAAGTTAAGAAAAAACACACATTTAAGAAGATTTTTTTTCTTAAGACACATTCGTCCCTGGGGTTGTGGGTCAGTGTCTTAAACCACTATGCCGTTGTTTTAATTATATTATATTATTTATTATTCTTTTTGCGATTATTATTATTATTATTATTATTATTATTATTAATATTTTAAATGTTGGTTTCACACAGCTCCAGTGTTCTTGGTTTGATCCTCACCTCTGGTCTTTCTTTGTGGCATTTGGTAGGTTCTCCCCATGTCTGCATTGGTTTCCTCTCCCAGCAGTCCAGTCGGTGGATGGGTGTAATTGCTTAATTCATGTTTATATGAGTGATGGTGTATGAGTGTGGCTGTATGAATGAGTGATAAAACCCGACCTTCAGGTTTCATGGTCGGAATCCAGGCTGGAGGAACAGTTGTTTCCAGCAGCTCACTCTTATCTCAACTTCAGGAACTGCCAGATTTACTGAAGACTTAGTGAAACCACACGGCAAAAAGGCTCGATCATAACTTTTGGAACAGGCTTTATGCAAGGGCAGCTTTCTGATTTTGTGCACATCCGCAAAACTGACACTAGATGGCGCTATAAGACCATTTTATCTATTCGTTGCCTCCGTCAGCCGTCGATCTGTCTCCGGGGTTAGTAGGGTGAGATCAGGTAATTTGGGACACTTTTTGGTACATCACCAGGGAACTTCCTAAAATTATGAAGACTAAAATATTTGTTCCTTTTAGAGTTTAGTATGGATCCCTGCTTTACTTCTATAACGAAAATCATTTGCCACGATAAGTACTTTAGAAACTTTGAACCTTCAAAGACATCATGAAGCCCTACCTCACCCCCATGTCATGTTCAGGTAAAATGGGACAGTCAGTGAGGTTAAAAAGGACAACCAACAAATCAGCTTAATTGAAGAACTATTGTATTTCATGATTTTGTATTATTAAATGGTTAAATACATTCATCAGTAAATTGATTCATTCATTAATGTAGTGTAATTATTCATTACAAAATGTGCCTATAAAATCAGTCCATTTTAATCCTATTTGGAAACCACCTATGAATTAAGCACATGAACAAATTTCATTTCATTTCAGTCAGCTAAATCTATGGCCTCCTAAACACACTATCTGTAAACATAACCTGCATCATCCATGATCCCATTTTCTTCAGCACAGCTCTGATGGGACCACGCCCCACATTCTGCACAGGAGAGCTGGTCCTCTGTAGCTTTGGGGTCACTTGTGTCTCCATAAGATATTTTGCAGGATCAAGAAAATATATATACAAAATTATCCTTACCTGTGTGTGATATTTCTGGTGGAGCAGCAGGTAAGGTACTGGATTATGGACCAGAAAGTCCAGAGTTCAAGCCCCAGTACTGCCAAGCTGCCACTGTTGGACCCTTGAGCAAGGCCCTTAATCTGTAATTGCTTGGGCTGTAAGACTGTATCAGTTCTAAGTCAATCTGGATAAGAACATCTGCCGAGTTTGAATGGGCCTGAGACCTTAAAAAACACCCTGGAAAAATGCAACTTTTACATTTCTGTTTCCCCGGTATGTTTTTAAAAGTGCAAAATTGTCATATTTAAGTTTCTGTTTCTGTAAAGGTTGTGTTGCCTGACTTCTTTTCATTTAAAAAAGTAGTAAAACCTTTGCCAGACGTCTCTAAACTTTTTCCATGATGGAAAGAAAGGACAAAAGAAAAAGAAACTAAGCTCACAGCTGCAGGATGATGATATGATATGATATGAAAATATGAATCCTATGGTTCTTGGGTCGCTGTTGCAGTCCTATGCCCTAACCCATGGCCATCTAGAAGGCACAAAACTCGGGTCATGACAATGGCACACTAATGAATTGTTGCTGTGCCCCACGAGCACCTAAAATCTATTTTATGATAAAAATGATTGACATCTGCAGCATATAGCAGACGCCCTTGTCCAGAGCGACTTGTAAGCAGTACAATCTTACAGTGTAGAACTAAACAACATGTGGATGAAGGGCCTTGCTCAAGCAGCTTGACAGTAACATAAGAGGAAAATTATTCAATAAACATCAACAGTTTTTTGTACACTTTATTTTAGCTTGAACATCCAACATTGTCTCCGTCTCAGTCCATCATCTTTAACTTTGGGAAACTTTTTGGAAGTCTGTCAGTAATGATGCAATAAACGTTTATTATTTTTGTTGTTGTTTGTATGCAGGACCTCACCTGTGGGATTTTTTTATTTGATTGTAGATGCTGTGATAGTGCAGAGAGACCCGGGTCTGTCTAGTAATGAGTCCCTCTGTAGCGAGGTGTGAAAAAGTCTGACAGCCCTAATGAGAACGATTCACCTAGACTCCACTGAGAGTCCACTGTTTTTGTTTTAGATCTTTATCTCATTAAAGGCTAAAAAGTTTTGGATAAACTGCTACTTAGGGGTTTTCACTGTGTGTCCGTGTAAACAAAGAGGTTTAATGGTAAACCAGTCATTTATATGATCATTACTAGACTATAATTTACAAATGGAGAATGAAATAGATCACAAAACACAGTTTCTTCTTTTTAAAGTGTTACGTTGTTGATTTTATACAGCTTGGCCAAGTAAAGAAACATCAGGAGTAAGCAAATAAAAATGTTATTAAAACTGACACATCTCATACGTTTTTGGTCCTAACTGGTACATAAACCTGAAAAGTGAACTTTTAAAGAGTGAAGATTGGATTCATTTGAACATACAACCTCTTAAAAAATTAATTCCTCTTTTTGAGCCATTATTTTTTGTAATTTGCCATATTTTGTGCCCCTGTTGTGGTCTTTGCTTTCAGCCTTTGTTGTTATTTCTGCTCTCTCTCATACCTCTGTTGATGGTTTTTGCCCTCTCTTGTTACTGTTTCATTTGTTTTGTCCTCTATTGTACCTCTGTTGTACTTTTGCCATCCTTAGTGCCTTTATTGTTGGTTTTGCTCTCTCTCGTATCTCTGTTGATTATTTTTGCCCTCTTTTGTTACCTCATCAATGGTTTTGCCCTCTCCTGAATGACTGTTTATAATGTTTTTGCTCCCCTTGGTGCCTTTTTTGTTATTTTTAAGACATTATATCTGACTTTACCTCTCTTTGCACCTTGATTGCTGAATGTGTTTCTTTTGCCATCCTTAGTGCATTTATTGTTACTTTTCCCATCTCTTGTTCCCTCATTGTTGGTTTTTGCCCTCTTTTTTGCCCCGTCATTGGCTTTGTCCTCTATTGTACCTCTGTTGCAGCTTTTATGCCTTTATTGCCCCCGTTCTTGATTTCTGCCTACCTTTCAGCCTTCATTGTTGTTGCTGCTTTCTCTCATACCTCTGTTTGCTGTTTTTTGCCCTCTTTTGTTGCCCTGTCATTGTTTTGTCCTCAGTTATAACTATGTTGTTGCTTCTGCCATCCTTAGTGCCTTTATTGTTAATTATTGCCATTTCTTTTGCCCTCATTGTTGGTTTTTGCCCACTTTTAGGCCCTTGTTTCCACTCTTTATTATAGCCTTGTTGATGACGGTTTGCCCTCTCTTGTTGCCATGTTATTGTTTTTGCCCTCTCCTGAATGACTGTTGATGATGTATTTACTCTCTTTAGTGCCTTTATTGTTATTGTTTATGACGTTATATCTGATCTTATCTCTCTGCACTTTGATTGTTGAATTTTGCCCTCTCTTGTTGCTCCATCATTGTTTATGTCCTTTGGCTTTATTGTTGGTTTTTGCCCTCTTTTGTACCCCATCATTAATTTGGCCCTCTCTTGTTGCCTCATCATTGGCTTTGTTCTCTGTTGTACCTCTGTTGAAGCTTTTGCCAGCCTTAGTGCCTTTATTATGTTTTGCCAACGCTCATGCCCTCATTGTTGGGTTTTGCCCTTTTAGGCCCTTATTGTTGTTTTTGCTCTCTCTCATATCTCCACTGATGATGTTTGGCCTTCCATTGGTTTTGTCCTCTGTTGTACCTGTACTGTTACTTTTGCCATCTCTTATGCTCGCACTGTTGGTTTTAGCCCTCTTTTAAGCCCTTATTGTAGTTTTTGCTTTTTTCTGATACCTTTATTGATGATTTTTGCCCTCTGTTGTTGCCCTATCACTGTTTTCCCCTCTCCTGGATGCCTGTTGTTGTTTTTGCTCTCGTTAGTGTCTTTATTATTATTGTTTGTAACATTATATCTGGTTTTACCTCTCTTTTCAGCTTGATTGTTGAATTGCACCCTCTTTTGTACCCCTACCCTTGCTGCCTCATCATCTGCTTCGCCTTCTTATATGCCTTTTATCTTTTAAGCCTTTATTGTAGTTTCTCTCATTCCTCTTCTGTTAATAATTACCCCAATCATTGGCATAGCTCTTGCCCTGCGAGTCCGGCTTGTCTGGCTTCTTTACTTCTTCATAAACAGATATTGTAAGCGTTTATGGCATGTCTATGGTTCGGTGTGTTACAGCTACTTTACACATGACTTTTTATTCATGTTATCCTGTTTTATTTTGCATAGCTCCCCCATTTCAGCCCATTACAGCAGCTTGGCACTGTTCACAGCTCTTATCAGACCTACTTTCCAAAGTTCCCGGTGTTCCTACTTCTTTTTCAAAGCTACCTTGGTGTCAGAAGGGGGACCTAGAGCAGGACTCCTGGGTGAGACTGACCTGGCGAAAGCAGAGGAGGAACAAGCCAGAGTGTGAGATCTCTGAAGGCTCTGTTGTTTATGTTTGTCCACTTTCTCTCTATTGTGTATTAAATCCATGGGGGGAAACAATGAGGTCATTATAAGACATTAGAGATAATTGGACTGGTAATGGTCTGGGCCTTTCTGACCACTGGGATTTTGGGTTTGCACAAACAGGTTTGGTGGTGTTTGTAGGGTATATAGAGGGGACAGATTCGGGGGGTCAGCGCACTCGCTGGAGGATTTGCGGTACGGTGGATTGAGTCTGTATTGTTCTGTAAACTTTATCACAGTGTTTGGTGTAAAAGTCTAATTGTATGTGCGTTTTGTGTGGGTTTAATAAGAGTTTCTTCTACAGGAACGCATGTCTCTAGATGGATTTTGAAAACTCGACCCAAACTCTGATGGCCAACCTCGTCCCTCTGTGCTATGAGTTCTTAAATGGGTCCTGTCCGAAATTTGTTTACCCACTCCTCTTGCGAGTGCCGCTCTACTTGTTTTTTATCTCAGTGGTGATCCTGACGGTGTTCGGAAACTTTTTTGTCATCTTGAGCATCGTGCATTTTAAACAGCTCCACATGCCCACGAATTACCTGGTCCTCTCTCTGGCGGTGACGGACCTGCTCTTGGGCGGCTTCGTCATGCCCCCTAGCATGCTACGCTCAGTCGAGACCTGCTGGTACTTGGGTGCCTCGTTCTGTAAAATCCACAGCAGCGTCGACATCACCCTGTGCACCGCCTCCATTTTAAACTTGTGTTTTATATCGATAGATCGTTACTATGCCGTTTGTCACCCCCTGCTTACCAGAGTATAATTACACCCTGCATTACTCTGATCATGATTTCATCAAGTCAAGTCAAGTCCGATTTATTTATATAGCGCTTTTTACAATGGAGCATTGTCTCCAAAGCAAACTTTACAAGTTTAGATTATCTCCTAATGAACTACGTCCCATGCGAAATTGAGCGAGCCTAGGGCGACAGTGGCAAGGAAAAACTCCCTAGTTCTAGGAAGAAACCTTGGGAGGACCAAGACTCAAAAAAGGGACCCAACCTCCTTGGGCGGCGTAGATGATAAAATCTAAGAGCGAACTAAAGTCATGGAGTCAAAGTTCCATCTGCTGGACCGTCTCTTTTGCTGTCGGCCTTCGGAATCATTTTTCTCCAACTCAACATTTTAGGCACGAAGATTTTTATTATGAAAACGTGGCATGCGAAGGAGGGTGTGTCCTTTTCCAAAGCTCCGCCTCCAGCACCGCTTCCTCTCTGCTCTCCTTCTATTTCCCGGGAATCATCATGCTGGGCATTTATACCAAAATATTCCGCGTGGCCCAGAAAACAGGCCAAATCCATTCAGGACTCGAAGAATAAGATGCAAACGCTGATTAGCAAAGAGGAGAGAAAAGCCACGAAACGTTAGCAGTGATTATGGGCGTGTTCCTGGCGCTTTGGACACCATTTTTTATCTGCAACGTTGATCGATCCCTTTTCTCGGTTATCTGATTCCCCCGGTGCTGTTCGATATGTTGGTTTGGATCGGGTACTTAAATTCCACCTGCAATCCGATCGTCTACGCTTTTTTCTACAAGTGGTTCAGAAAGGCGCTGTGGTTGGTTTTAAAACTGGGAAAATACTTCAGCCTGGTTCCTCAAGAAAGAACCTGTTCTCTCACTGAGTAAAAAAAAAAAAAAAACAATCTTATAACAGTTCTAAACATGAAATTGGTCTGTTATGTCTTTTCAAGAATCCACAATAAATGTATAACATTTTTAATATATGGTGTTTAAATAACCTTTTTAAATTAGACTTGTTTTCAGAAATTTAAGTCCACTTTTTGTTTTTAGATGATGATTATGCTGCTTGATCTTTTAGTTGTTTATTAGACCTAAACATCTTAAAATCTATAAATCTAAATGCAATAACTGTACAATAAGGAGTAATCAATGTATCAGACTATTTAAGTGGGAATGAAGGGAGGCTTTTTCCAAGTTAAAGGCTCATTCAGTTACACATTTTAATTAGTAATTGAGATACAAATTAAATTTAAATACACTTTTATGAAAAAGTAATTTCTTTGCATCTTTTTTAAATCATTAAAATGAACATTAAAATCGCCAGTGAAGCCTAAAAGACACTTTAATCATCCCTTAAATATGTTTAAAATGTACTTATGAAGAAAGGATGTTCTTAAGAAAGAAAATTTCAAACAAAATGTCTTTGTTTTTGTTTGAGAATATATGTTTAATAGTAATTTAAGGGCTGAGGAGACATGCCTTTGTTACTGATTACTGTCCTGTGTTTAAATATCCTTAAGGAGCACATAAAAAAAAAAACTGGGTTTGTTTTCAGAAGTTCTAAAAGCGCTGGTGATTCTGATGATTGAGTTTTTAATTGTTAGTTAGACCTGAAATGTCCTAAATCAGCTTTAAATACATGCTATAACTATATATTAAGGAGTAATTAATGTGTTCTCCAATTAAAAGGCTCATTAATTTACAGATTTTTTATTAGTAATTGAGGGACAAATGATGACGATTGTAAATATGTGAAATGTTTTAATAGTGATTTAAATAGTGATTTAGGAAAAAGTCAGTCGATGACACCTTTAAAATCTTTTTAAATCATTAAAATAGACATTAAACTTGTCAATGAAGCCTAAAAGAGACTTTAATCAGACCTTAACTATGCTACTTAATGAGAAAGGATGTTATTAAGAAGGGAGTTATGAATAAAATGTGTTTATTTTTATTTAAGAATATATGTTTAATAGTGGTTCAAGGGCTGAGAAGACGTCTTGTTTTTACCAGTCACTGTGCTTTAAACTGTGAAATAATGAATGTATTTTGTATGCACTGCAGTGTGACCGTCGCAGATCTGTACAAACTGTACCAAATGCAGACAGACTTTTTCTTGCTGCCTCATTTTGCCAACCTAACTCCAGTGCTTTACGATCCTAACTAAACATCCCTTTTAAACAGTTTAAGTTTAGCCTTTTCTTTTTATTTGTGGTCTGATTTCAGAGACAGGATCTTGATCCTCATTTTCAGAATCCAAGCATTCATGTGCGTTATTAAATGTATTATAATTCTGTTTGGCTTGTTCAAGCAGCTCGTCGTTAACTATAAATCTATTAAACATGACTGTATATGTGATATTCTGAAATTAAGTACTGCTGTATTGATTTAGTGTATTATTCATTGTATGTATTCACATCATTCCATGTACTGGATGTTTATGAAATCAGATTAAATGGATCAGGTTTTCTCTAAATAACTGTAATGAATTGACTTTGTGATTTTTGTCATTACAGTTTAGTTCAGCACAAAGCACAAGTCCCAAAAATAAACCCCAATTCCCCTGTATTTCAATCTGTAACTATCTAAGAACACTTCATCAGGGACACGACAGATGGCGCTATGTATAGCTCATAAACACTTTGAGCTTATGAGTGGTTTGGGAATTCCCCCAGTGAATAATTTTAGGTCATATATTATTAAATGTTATATCTTACAAAATATATGATTCTATATATATATATATATATATATAATGAATGTAAAATGAATTACAACTTTATCTTTTAACATTACCATATTGTTCTTTTAATTCTTGTAAGATGAAAAAAATCTTAATCTGGTCTCGTCCCGGCCTCTTCCGGTCTACGTCTCTAAGGGTGCACAAAGATTTAAAGATTTAATATCTTTCTTTTTAAGTTTAAAGATGAAATAGGGATATTCATCAGGAGGTTTAAACCACACATTTATTAAAATATACAGCAATAACAGGTGATACGAGCTTCATACGTTACGTCGGGTTACATCGGGTTGAATAGTTTTCTCAAAAGGCTTTTGGCTTTTTCTCTAAACCAGCTGTAGAAGAAAACGTAAATCAGTGGATTGAACGTGGCGTTTAGGTACGCGACCCACATCAGGCCTTCGTACAGCAGGGTGTAGATGGAATGACCTATCAGCGGGTCCAGGATGTTGCAGGTGAAAAAAGGTGTCCAACAGAACAGGAAGTTCCCGACCACGATAACGAGAGTTTTGGTCGCTTTGACATCTTTGGCAGGCACCGGCGCTCTTGGGTTTGGGTGTTTGGCATAACTGTGGATGGCCTTGGTGTGTCTTTGGGCTACGTAGAAGATCCTTCCATAGACGCTCACCATGACCGATACGGGGATGAAATAGGAAAATATGGCGTATTCAACTCCGATTTCTCTGGTGTGCAAAGAAAAGCATCCTCCAGCACTGGCTTTGTGTGGAGCGTCCCTGATTTGGACTTTTGGGTCCGTGATTACGATGGCGAACCCAAAAAGGGCAGCCAGTCCCCAACTGAAGGCGATCATGGCCACGCAAGTCTTGCTGGTCATCCGATTGTGGTAGTGCAAAGGATAAAAAATGGCCAGGTACCGATCGACGGAGATGAACATCAGGTGCCACATGGTGGCGTTACACAGGATGATGTCGACGGTGGTGTGAAGCTCGCAGAAGATCTCTCCGAAATACCAGCAGGTTTCGACGGATCGCACCATGCTGAACGGCATCACGAACCCTCCCGACAGAAACCCGGCCAGAGACAGCGACAGAATCAGGCGGTTGGTCCCCGTCGAGAGGTGGTTCTGCGAGGACATGATGACGAAGATGACCAGCAGGTTTCCGCCCGTGGTCAGGACGGTGATGGAGGAAAAAAGGAAGTACAGAGAGATACGCAGCGAGAACGAATATGTGGTCCGAGGGCACGAGCCGTTCAGAGACTCAAAACAGGCGACGGAAGCCTCGGGAAGGCCGGACAAGTTCATCTTTGGTGGAGCTGATCAGATAATGAATGCCTAAAAAGAGAAAGATACAGTTTAAGCCAATGTTTAGTCTCTCTAGGACCACACACTGAAGTGGCTCAGCTCGGATTTGAACAGATGAGATTTGCGTGTCCACACAGCTCTGAACAAAATTCAGAGAATGGATGAAGGACCAGTTTGGGCTTTGGTTAGGCCACAAAAGACATATTTAAAATTAGAGCACTTTAAATGTTAAAAAGAGATATGTGGTATATAAGATATGAAGACAAAAACATTATTTATATACTTTGCTAATATAGTTCACTTATTGCTAACACTGCTTTTAAAATCACATACTTTGTTAGAAACCTGGCAGTAATGCACTGCTGATCTGAAATTTTAAACCTTTTAAAAGTGTTTGTTACCTTTTTTAATTAGAATTGAACATTATTACGTCTGTACATAGAATCGTGGTGTGCAAAAGTGTAGGTCAATTACATTTTACGTTAAAGCCTCTACATTAAAGAAACGTAAATATGCCATATTGGGCAAAAGTCTGAGAAAATTGGCAAAACATGTTATTACTTGCGTATGACTATATATAGTTATATATTAATTATTTACTTTTGAAGTGGTGTTTTCACAGAATGAGCATTTTTTTTATCACTGATCTTACATTGAAACGTGTCTGGTGCTATACAGAGTAAGTAAAAACGTACTGCTCGAGGTCCACTGCAATTTATGGACTGTCTTATGCAAAAGTTTGGGGACGCCCAGTCAAAACCATTTACCGCTAACGTTTGCGGAGTTTGCACAAAGCTAAATATGATAATATTTCTGTGCATTTTAATGTTTATACATTTTAAAACATACTACAAAATATATTTGGATTTCAAAACTTTGTGAGGCACATGGGATTATGACCCTAGCCTTCATTCAGCTTAACCGGGGTCACCTAAACTTTAAGAGTGTGTGTCTACAAATCAGAGCTTCGACCTCTTCAGAGATGTGTCCATCTGAGAAACAGAAAGAAACCTCCAAAAACATCCAACGTCTCAAATGAGAAAATGTTTTCTCAATTGCTACTGTTATGAAAGTGTATATAAAACATTTGAAAGTCATTTTATGTCTTTGTAATGGTTTCAATATACAAACATCCACAAAAACAGGCACATTCAATACTCGGGTTCTTACCTGAGAATAGCTTGCTGCATTCTGATCAAACGCTACAAACCTATTTGCATATATACGTAGAGAGAAAGAGGGAAAGAGAGAACGTGAGAGAGCGTGAGGTCCTATAAACCAATCCAATACTTTATTTGTGCTCATGTGACTGATGGGTCACTCGATTGGCTTGAAGTTTCTCATACACAAGTTTCAAGTTTAGTCAAAGTCTAGTCACGTGACTGGTGATCTGCAAAACCAGTTTAGACCTTGGACAGAAGAGTAGCAATCTAGCATTTTGACATTTTTTAAAAAGAATGACGTTCTAGTAAGAATGTCAGTCTTAATTCTGGGGTGCCACTATTAATGTTTACGATCGTGGATTGACCTTTCAGGATTTTACGCAAATACAGCATGGAGCTAGAGGGAGATGAAATGATCTGCATTACAAATGATAAACAATAGAATCCGTACGATCCAGGCCCTTTTTCAATTGTCAATATTAGACTTCTTTGTACGTGTGTGTTTGCTCAGGTTTCGGTTTTTGCACAGGTGATTGCTGAGATGTTTGTGTCGTTCATCAGATCTGGACGAGGTATTAAAGGACCGTTTGTTTTTTTCCACGCAGATGATGTCCTAAACTCTGGGCGACTCATAGAGAGGAATTTCCCACAACAGATATAAACTGTACCCATGGGACAAGACGCTTTTGGACCAAAGCCTTCTATTTCCTATGTCTGAAAAAAACTAAATGTTTATGCATTCCCAGAAAGTCTTGGTGAGTAGTTTCAGGAAGTGGAAGTACTGATGAAAATATATGTTTGGAATGTACTTAGCTTGTTGTGTTGTTCGGATGATTTAAGTTCTCTTGACAGTTTTGAGGCCAGGGTTTAGAAATGTTTTTGGTTCGTGCTTCGTAACAGTACATGGGACTGGTTTTCTCAAAGAGAATGAAGCACAATGGACTGTCTGAACCTTTCTGCACTTCTTTTCAAACCCCTGTGAAGCACACTTGAGCACTTGGTGAGGGTGAAGGTGATTTATTTTGTGTTTCTTGCTGTGCCAGTCTTTTACTTGATTTTCGCACACAGGACTGACCATGATGGACTTTCAACTGGTCAACTGGTCCAGCTTTAAAAAGGACGAGCTCTTATGCTATGCCTCCATCAGTGGGTCTTGTCAGAGGATTTCAAGGCCTTTGGATGTCCAGATCTCCATGTTTATTGGCATGGCGCTTGCCATCCTGATGACGGTGACTGGAAATATTTTGGTCATCGTTTCAATAGCGCACTTCAAACAGCTCCACACACCGACCAACTTTCTAATCCTCTCCCTGGCCACGTGCGACCTCCTGCTCGGCGTGTTCGTAATGCCGTTGAGCTCTGTACGCTCCGTGTACGGCTGCTGGTACCTCACGGACCTCATGTGCAAATTCCACACAGGAATGGACATCATGTTGAGCACGGCGTCTATCTTTCACCTCACCTGCGTGTCGGTGGAGCGCTTCTGCGCCGTGTGCAGTCCATTAACGTATCGTACGCGCTTTCGTTCCACCACAGTGCTGGTTTTGATTTTGGCTAGCTGGCTTATAGCTGCAGGCTTCGCCTTCATCATGGTTTTCGGAGAACTCAACCTCAGAGGCGACGAAGCGTTCTACTACGCTCACGTGCACTGTGTGGGAGGTTGCCATGTCTTTTTCAGTCACACCTCGGCCGTGGTCACCTTCATGGTCTCGTTTTTCATTCCTGGCACGATTATGTTTGCCATCTATGCCAGGATTTACACGGTCGCAAGAAGCCAAGCGAGGTCCATCTCCTGTTTGGACAAACAGCTCAGGGTGCAAAGTCACAGGTCCAAAATGTTTCGGTACCGAACCAGGAAAGGTACAACAACCCTTGCCATTGTGGTCGGAGTTTTCCTCATTTGCTGGAGTCCGTTCTTCCTTTGCAACATCATCGACCCTTTTGTCGGTTATACCATATCACCTGCGCTCATTGACACCATGGTCTGGTTTGGATATTTGAACTCTGCCATAAATCCCTTGATTTATGCATTTCTATACCCCTGGTTCAGAAAAGCTTTGAGGATTATTCTCAGTGGACAGGTTTTTCTGAGGAACAGCTGTAGAATTCAGCTGTACTCTTGATATATGAAAAAATAGCTTCGTCACTCATGTTAGTGCTAATGAAACTTCTTTTGAGCAGAATAAAGTCAGTGTTTCCCAATTTAATTACTTCTGCATAACATCTGTTGGTGGATAAGACGTTTGTCTTTATTTTACATGCTATCGAGGTGTTTAAGCGTAGAAAATGGACATTTGGGACACTGATGATCAGGTTGACACTGGAGTGGACGCTTATCAATATTACTTGTTAACTTCAGGTGGACTGCGCCCCCTTTGGACACCCATACAAAGGCAATACGGATTACAAAGGCCCGAGGCAAGAAGAAACTCCATGAGGTATCGCTGATCTCCTGTGGTTGCCGGTTTAGTTAACTTTTAAAGGTGTTTAAAGTTTGCTAATTGACTTGCAAATCCAGCTCCAGACCAGCGAGTAAACCAGGTTGGACATGTAAATTGTCGCATATGCGCCTTTCCAAAATGTCTTAGTCTATTTTCATTGTCAGATTCAAACACTTATAAATAAATTCACTCATAAATTCACTCGGTACATTCTGCTAATGTCTGAGTTACTGTCGGTGTCCTAACATTTGGTCAGCTTGTTTGTGTGAGTGAGAAAAGTAGGAGAAGAGGAGGAAAAATAGTTTGTAGTTGTGTTTATTTAAGTTTTAAATTTATTTAAATTTGTTAATAAATTATTTAAACTTGTCTTTTGCTTTGCAAAGCTGGATCCAACCTTGACCATCTGCAGAAGTTGTTGTGGGTTCTAACAAAACTTTTCTATGGCTTGTGGCTTGTTGTGTACATATTGCACCATGAGAATAACCATTAGTGCAAATATAATGGCAAAACAAAATGATGTAAAGACAACCAGTGGTTTCAAATGACCAGAATTAGACGAGAGTGTGAAGTCATTATGCTGTTGTGTGATGTGTGTAACACCGTTGATTAGCCGGATACCTCTGAGAGGCTCTGCATCATTAAATGTGAGAAGCGATAACCAGCGTCTTGGGCTTTATGTGAGAAGCTGGCAAAGAAAAACATTACCTCATTTCAACCAGAGTCGAGTCAATCAAAAGTTAACTTTCGGAATGACCTTAGTGCTGGGTTGTTGGCACTTAAATGTCACTGAGATCAAAGTTATAATTTATCCATTAACAAACAGTACAAAATGTTAATCATCTTTAACGTTATTGAACCAGTGCACCATACATGCATTCATTTTGCACACTCGCTTAATCCAGTTCATCTGTCCTGGCAGCTCATCTAGATGAGCTCATTAACCATCTCATTAACAAGATTTATCTGATAACAATCCGATAACAACAGTTTACATTCCCCTACAACTCCTCGACCATCCAGCACATGCATTAACAGAGATCTTAAGGTCTGGAGTTAGGGGCCTAATGAAAAGCCTAGTACAGCATAATACTATAAATAAAGGTTTACATAAATGATACCTGGTGTATACTTAAGGGGAAGGGTCGGTGACTGCTGCTGTCACTCAGAAATACATGTATATTATTATTACTAATATGCTTTTATTTTAATTTCATAGTGAAATCTGTGGTTAGACTGCCTAATAACAAAGGAGATCAATGTACGTTGAAATTATTACTAGGATTTGAAATCTAACTAACGAATTATCGTGCATACCATCTGTTATAGCGCAGTTAGCTCAGAAACCTGATTTGTTTTAGAGACCATGTCAAACAAATAAGATACCAGAAGACTGGGGAGGAATTATATGTATCAGAGTTTTAGGTTAGCACATCTATTTAAATATATAAATGGGACTGTGGTAGACTAGGGTTAAGGCACTGGACTATGGACTAGAAGGTGCTGGGTTCAAATTCCACCTCTGCCAAGGTGTCACTGCTGGGTCCTTGAGTGAGACCCTTTAATGGAGTCGTTAGCTATGTCCGTTCCACACTGTAAGCCATGCTTTCACTGACACACTACTAGTACATACTACTGGTCAATGATTAATGACATTTTGAGGTAATCAGTTAAAAAGAAGTTAAAAAGCACATATTGGTCGACCACTGGTACAAACTGTTAAGTTTCTAAACCTTTCGCTTTCTTGTGACCATGTCAAGGCAAGTCAGATCAGATTTATTTCTACAGTGCTTTATACAATAGAGCTTTGTCTCAAAGCAGCTTTACAGTTTTAGATTATCTTCTAATATCTAGAGTCATTCTCAAACTGAGCAAGCCTAGGGTGACAGTGGCAAGGAAAATCCCTAAATGTTATGCAAAAGAAACCTTGGGAGAACCAAGACTGAAAAAGGGTCCCGACCCGCTTGGGTGGCTTAAATGATGAATGTAAGAATGAAACTAATTTATCTACAAACAGGTCTGTAGTAAAAGTATAAAAAAACCCAGAAACTAAGTAAATATGAACAGATAAATAAAGTCCTTATTAGTGTAGTGGCACCACGAAAAGGTGATGGCAGACAAGATTGTGTTCACCGTGGTCTAGTAACGTCTGTAAGCGTGCTGTAAAGCCTGGAGTGAACTAGACTGAGGTTGGTGTGGGGACAAAAAAAACTCAGTGTCATCCACATTATACATGATGCTGTCCTGGACTCCTACCTGGCCTTGGTTTTTGCTGTTTTGGAAAACAAAACCATTTTTCATGCAGGAAAAGTGCAGTGTGGTAGGTTTCATTTTTAGCCTATACAGTACTGTGCAAAAGTCTTAGACCACCATTAGATTTGTTGTTTTTAGCAATGGTATAATGACAATATATAATTATTTCTCAGTCTCTTTATTAAGAAACTTTCAGAAGACAATACTGGCAAAAGCCAGTATTTAGTATTTAGTGGTTTCTGAGCTGCTACCCTTCCAAAAACACCATTCCTGATCAAGCTTCTGTATCTGTATGTGACTCTGTGTATCGGACTAAATAATGCTGATATTGTAAGGGGTTGGGCTGCCCTTCGATAGAGGACAGCATTTACTCCCTAAAGTTATTCCTACGCTCTTACGGCGTTTTGTGGCCCACAAACGCCGGTTTAACGTGGCATTAATTGCCAATTAATCAACACCGGCTGGCTCAGGTATTTAAGGCCTCTCCTGAGTCAAGTCGGTGTCTTACCATTGCACTGCATCCTCACGCTACGCATTTGTTAGACTGTTCTTTGTCGTGATAGCTCAGCCAACGCTTCACGTGCTCTATCGTGACCGCACCAAGAACCACAAAGACACCGCTTGCTTACCTTCCGTGATCGGTGACCGCAGGTAGGCAGGGACACGGGTTAGAGCTCGCTCTTTGAAGAGAGTCAGCTTGGTAAAGTCGCAAGGCTTGAGGTACGATAGGGAATTAGATGACCAGGACACGGTCAGATTTTCCTGGTCACCGGTCCCTGGGTAGCGATCCCTTTGTCTTCCCTCGCCGTGCGGCGGAGTGGCTAGTGCTACTTCCCCCGGTCGGTGATCGGGCTTGGTCCGCCCGTTCCTTGCCGACGCAGGTACGACGGGCGCTGGTTACTGTCCAGCTTTGTCCCTCGTTAATCCGTAAGCGTCCGTTTCATGCTTCATCCAGGTTGCCCTATCGATTCAGTGCGATCGCTCTGCGCATGCGCGGACTCGTGCGCCGCCAGCGTAGTGATTATACGCCGTAAGCGTGACGGCATAAGGGCGCCGTACGCTGACGGCGTAAGCTCTCAGCCCAGTTTTTCAGGTTATTCCTTCAGTGGCCGAGTGGAGTGTTGGGTTAACACGGCGCCAACTCACACGTCCGTTCTGGGTTCGATCCTCAGCCACTGAAGTACCTTTTGTTCATCTGTCTTTCTCTTCTTTTGTGTGGACCATTGTTTTATTTCCCTTTTTGTGTTTTTGGTTCACTACTTCCATCATCTGGAGCTAACTGCACTTGGATCCCGAAAATCCCTTATTTCTTTGTTTTTAATGGTGTTCCCCCTGAGCCCCCCGTGACAGAATGGTAAGACCAAACTGGGACCCAGCGTTAGCTCTTGGGACTTCCTTCAAGAATGTCCCCACCTCTCGTATGCGTCGTCTGCCATGGCAGATTGGGTCTCGTATGACTCTTGGGGGTCTGCCTTTCAACTCTGATCAGGTTAGGGATTCGGCATCGAATTTTGACCCCCCGGAGCAACGCAGACCTTGCCGTGGTAGGCGTAGCACCCCCCACGGCCCCAAGCGAGCATTGCTGGCTCCAGCAGTTTTCTTGGGATCACGGTTTGACCCCGCTGAAGCTCCCAACCCCAACAGGTTGGAGAGTTCTACCCACACTAGTCCTCCACGATCCGAACTACCCCGTGTGTTTGGAATTGCCCAGGGGAGTCGATCTGTGGGCGAGCATGTGGAGGACTTCTGTGTTGCAGCCAGTGAGAGCGGTTTTGATGACCTGCTGCTCATGGCCTTTTTTGAAAGGGGTCTTGACGATGGTCTGGAGCACGAACTTTTGCCATTTCTTCCCGCCGCCTCCCTGGCCGCATTGTGTGATCTGGCCATTCGCACAGATGTGCTTATTCGATTTAAAACCAAGGAGGTTGAGGCGTGCTCGTGCTTCCAGCCATCACTCTCATTTTCTGGTCAACTATGCTCCGTTCCTGAACTCGCCGTGCCTGTTGACCCCGTACCTGGGCACTCAGCGCTGCCAGGCAGTGAACCTAAGCAACTATGCTCCGTTCCTGAACTCGCCGCCCCCGTTGACTCCGTGCCTGAGCACACAGTACCACCTGGTTCCGTACAGGAGCCCCTCGCGCTTTCTGGCCCCACGTCTGAGCTGTTGAGCTCCACGCCTGGGCATCCCACGCCACTATCGTTGGTCCCGATCCCCGCGCCACGGTCGCAAAGACTGATCCCTGCTCCGCAATCGTTGGGCCCGATCCCCGCGCCACGGTCGCAAAGACCGATCCCTGCGCCGCGATCGTTGGGCCCAATCCCCGCGCCATGGTCGCAAAGACCGATCCCTGCGCCGCGATCGTTGGGCCCGATCCCCGCGCCACAGTCGCAATGACCGATCCCCGCGCCACTGTTACAAAGCTCCACCGCTGTGCCTCCAGGGTCGTCTCTGTTGGCCTTATCACTGGGGCCCCTGGCATCTGTGCGGTTGGCCAGGTCCTCCGTGCCAACCTTTTTCGTCTGCATGGTCGGTTTTGAGCTGGTTCCCCATACGCCGGTGTCGAGCTCCGCCCCTGAGCTCCCTACGTTGGGCCTTGCTTCAGGGCCTTTTGTGGCCAGTCCCAGCCCCGTGCCGAGCCTGATTCTTGGCCGGGGTTGGCCCGACCTCCCAGTTGGCCCCTGCTTGTTGGTCTACTCCCTATATCAGACCCCGCCCGTCCGTCAGGGGCTTAATCCTGAACGGGTTAGACAGGCTAGGGGAGGTTGCTGGGTAGGTTTGGAGCGTTAGGATGCCGCCCTTTGGAGGGGGGGTACTGTAAGGGGTTGGGCTGCCCTTCGTCCTTGTGGACGATAGAGGGCAGCATTTACTCCCTAAAGTTATTCTTACGCTCTTACGGCGTTTTGTGGCCCACAAACGCCGGTTTAACGGGGCATTAATTGCCAATTAATCAACACCGGCTGGCTCAGGTATTTAAGGCCTCTCCTGAGTCCAGTCGGTGTCTTACCATTGCACTGCATCCTCACGCTACGCATTCGTTAGACTGTTCTTTGGCGTGATAGCTCAGCCAACGCTTCACGTGCTCTATCGTGACCGCACCAAGAACCACAAAGACACCGCTTGCTTACCTTCCGTGATCGATGACCGCAGGTAGGCAGGGACACGGGTTAGAGCTCACTCTTTCAAGAGAGTCAGCTTGGTAAAGTCGCAAGGCTTGAGGTACGATAGGGAATTAGATGATCAGGACACGGTCAGATTTTCCTGGTCACCGGTCCCTGGGTAGCGATCCCTTTGTCTTTCCTTGCCGTGCGGCGGAGTGGCTAGTGCTACTTCCCCCGGTCGGCAATCGGGCTTGGTCCGCCCGTTCCTTGCCGACGCAGGTACGATGGGCGCTGGTTACTGTCCAGCTTTGTCCCTCGTTAATCCGTAAGCGTCCGTTTCATGCTTCGTCCAGGTTGCCCTATCGATTCAGTGCGATCGCTCCGCGCATTCGCGGACTCGTGCGCCGCCAGCGTAGTGATTATACGCCGTAGGCGTGACGGCATAAGGGCGCCGTACGCTGACGGGGTAAGCTCTCAGCCCAGTTTTTCAGGTTATTCCTTCAGTGGCCGAGTGGAGTGTTGGGTTAACACGGCGCCAACTCACACGTCCGTTCTGGGTTCGATCCTCAGCCACTGAAGTACCTTTTGTTCATCTGTCTTTCTCTTCTTTTGTGTGGACCATTGTTTTATTTCCCTTTTTGTGTTTTTGGTTCACTACTTCCATCGCTAACTGCACTTGGATCCCGAAAATCCCTTATTTCTTTGTTTTTAACGGTGCGTCCCCTGGGCCCCCCGTGACAGATATGCATATTTTTTACGTTGTTTTTTGAACTATTACTACAGACTTATTTGTAGATAAATTAGTTTCATTCTTACATTTATCACCTAGGCCACCCAAGAAGCTCAGGCCTCTTTTTGAGTTTTGGTCCTGCCAAGGTTTCTTCCTTATAGCTTTTAGGGATTTTCCTTGCCACTGTCGCCCTAGGCTTGCTCAGTTTGGGATTGGCCATAGATATTCGAAGATAATCTAAAACTGTAAAGGTGCTTTGAGACAATGCTCCATTCTAAAAAGGGCTATAGAAATAAATCTGACTTGACTTGACTTGACTGTAGAAGGGTTAACTTGACATCCTGATTAAGTGTTTTTTCCCCAGTTTTTAATACTGCATACAAATTTCCTGTATTTTCTGGTTGTGTTCTTAGGAGGAAACTGAGAAATAATTATATATGGTCATTATACCATTACTAAAACAACATATCGAATGGTGGCCTCAGACTTTTACAAAGTACTGGGCATTTGTGGGAAATATATTGTAAAATTCATCAGCTTGGTAGTGGATCTGTGCAGTGGAATAACGCTGCTGATGTCCAAATCAATGCACCCCGGGAAGTCATAAAGCAATTTGAGACACAGCCAATGTTACTTTGGCTATGAAATGATGTCATATCAACGCATTCCTATTGGTGAAGTGATGACGCTGTTTTTAAAACCGGAACGTATTTAAGTGAAATTGGCTATATAGGTTATGTTTGTAGGTGTAGATGTGTTCAGGTATTAAGTCGTGTTATGTACTTTAATAGGGTTAGCAAGTGCATCTGGGATTTTAATTTAGATTTTTGTTTTTGTTTTGGATGGAGAACCTGCTTACAAATTCAAGCTTTAAAGATGTGGACAAGACTCTTCTGTGCTACCCACATGATCCTGCCTCCTGCCTCCGAACTCCTCGTGTCTTTGTGCTCAGAGTGGCCATGTATGTGCTCATGCTTCCTACGGTACTTATGACTGTTTTGGGGAACCTGCTGGTGATCATCACTATTTCCCATTTTAAGCAGCTGCACTCTCCGACCAACTTCATCATCCTCTCCTTGGCGGTGGTGGACTCTATGCTTGGGTCCATGATCATGCCTTTCAGCATGGTGCGATGGGTGGAAGGCTGCTGGTTCTTGGGAAACGTTTTTTGCAAAATCCATTCCAGTTTGGACATGACTCTGAGCATCGTCTCCATTCTTCACCTGTGTTTGGTTTCCATTGACAGGTACATGGCTATCACTGACCCTCTGAGCTATAAGATGAAGGTGACGAATAACATCGTGCTCGTCGGTGTCGCTGTCATCTGGCTTTTTTCATTCTCGTTTAGCTTTGGGGTTGTTTTGTCTAATGTAAATCTTTCCGGTTTGGAAGCCCTTCTAATGCTAAGCTACTGTGTTGGGAACTGTGCTTTGATTTTTAACAAACAGTGGGGAGTTATCGCTTCACTCGTCGCATTTTTTATTCCGGGGACTATCATGAGCTGTCTGTACCTTAAAATATTTCATGTTGCAAGAAAGCAAGCCAAAGTGATGGCCGACAGAGCCACTCTGGGAAACCATTACGAAACAAAGAACCACTCATCTGAACAGAGGGAAAGGAAAGCAGCTAAAACTCTGGGGATTGTTATGGGGATTTTTCTCCTGTGCTGGCTGCCATTCTTCATTGCTACCATAGCTGATCCATTCCTGGACTTCTCAACTCCCGTCGACGTTTTTGATGCCCTGGTGTGGTTTGGGTACCTTAATTCTACATGTAACCCCTTGGTCTATGGCTTTTTTTATCCTCGGTTTCAGAAAGCATTTAAAATGATCATATCAAAATATATTTTCCCACTTAGTAACACAGAACACTTGACGCTTTAATGTTACTGGGTACTGTAAATCAATTTTGCTACTTTTGCCCAATGTTGTAATCTTCATGCATGTAAATCAGCAAGACTGTTGCCTCTAGTTCGAATCTAGTTATAATCCGTCGCTGGAGGTTCTGATTGGACCTTCCACAATAAAACTCAATCATTTTGTTTACGTTCAGACGCAGTGACTTCTAACGAGAGACACTGATGAGCCAAATGTCCATGTTAGAAATGATTGCTGACTTTATTTAAAGTCACGCTGGTCTTTGGTGCATGAGAATACAATTATGCACAGAGTATTTAAAGGAAGCCTTTAGTGAGTGTGTTGGAGTGTCGAGACTTGTGCAGAGTGTTACCCTTGAAATAAACATAAGCCTGCTTCAGTTGACACAGTTTGCTAAGTACATGCTTTAAACAGTTTTCTGTACCCACCAAGCACTAGAATTAAAAATGCCACAGTTCAGAACCCTGTATAAGGCCATCATCATGAAACTGATCCAAACAAGAGGCCGAGATGCTTACTTTTCCGTGATGTAACATGCCAGATGTTGGTATATCTGTGGTCTTGTAATATTCTCTAAATCCAGCCTTTTGAGATCCCAGCAGCAAAATCAACAAATGTATGATCTAGTATTGCCTTACTGATAGTTTATATTGTTGACATCAACTGGTATTAACCAGCAGTCTAGTGAATCTAGTGTCAGTTAATCAGAGATCGTCATGAGTGACAAAGGAAAAGCTTACTAAGTCACAAAGACAAATCTGAAGAGATCTGAAGAGGACTGTATATACAACATAACTGCACGAAACAACTTCAGAAACGTCTGTATGGGTAAATACAATACATGACATCATACACGCTTTACTTTGAGGGCCACAAACATCATGAACTCATGAAGAAGTCATGCTTTGGTCATTCTTAAGATTCTTGCCCAACCGCTCAAGTTATTTTTTGTGTGACATCGCGTTTCGGGCAGTTACTGTTCAACCCTGACAAAATAGAGATACATTACTTTTACAGTTGAATTATTACAAGTGACGTACATTACCTGTCTTAAAGTTTTACTGTGTAACAGCATTCATTGTTTTCAACATATTTTCTCTAAATTCCCTCTGCTTTTCTGCCGAAAGCCATTGTCTAAGCCATTATTGTGGTAACACACTACAGATGTGTACTTACAAACCTGTTAGATACTGAGGTGGCAAATATCAAAGTTAAAAAATAATGAAAACACCCCAAACCTGAGCAGATCTGCAAGTCAAAGATCATGACGTAATTTGTTGTCGGTCAAAGGAAAAGTAACTTTCTTCCCATTGGGCCTCGGTCTCCCTGATGGTTACTTTAATCAGTCAAAAAGCTAATATAACCTGTCCCATTTCTCAGTGAGGATCATTTCATACATGACGGTCTGAGACTGCGTATTCCTCATGCTAAAGGATGCAGGGAGCTTCAAATTCATCTTTACTAGAAGACGTTCGTTTGATTGAGTACTGTTATACGGACTCAAATGTTTCCTGTGTTAAAACCTCTCTTCATGTGGCAGCTCAGTCCGTGCTATATTTCCTACTCGTGTCAGCGATGGCTATAACCATTCTAGGGAACGCCGTGGTCATCATCTCCATAGCTCACTTCAAACAACTCCATACACCGACCAACATTCTGGTGATGTCTCTGGCTCTGGTGGATCTGCTTCTGGGACTCACAGTCATGCCGTTCAGCATGGTCAGATCTGTGGACGGTTGCTGGTACTTTGGTGAAGACTTCTGCTTTGTGCACTCTGTCTTTGACTTTCTCTTCACTGGGGCATCAATTTTCCACCTGATTTTTATTGCCATAGACCGATACCAAGCTGTGTGCCACCCGCTTCAGTACCCTACCAGAATAACTCTGCCTCTTGCAGGACTTATGGCCACTTTGAGTTGGACCTTAGCTACAATCTATGCTTTCAGCGTCATTGGTTCAAAAGCAAACCTGCAAGGTCTGGACGACTACATTGCAGCTGTAGATTGCTTTGGAAACTGTTTCTTTTTTGTCAACGCAGCGTGCGCGTCTCTGAGTACAACGCTGTTTTTCATTTCGCCAGTCTTTGCCATGATTGGTTTGTATGCTCAGATATTTTTAGTCTCAGAAAAGCATGCACGAAAAATGGAGGGGACGAAACAAGGTAGATCCAGTGCCAACGTAAACAGGATTTCACAAAAAGTGAAGCATGAGAAAAAAGCAGCAAAAACTCTTGGGATCGTCGTGGGTGCGTTTAATTTATGTTGGATGCCATATTTCATTACATCTGTTATTGATCCGGTGTATAACTTCTCCACTCCTCCAATTGTTTATGAACTTTTTGTCTGGTTGGGCTACCTCAATTCAACTTTAAATCCCATCATATATGGCCTTTTCTATCCATGGTTTAGGAAAACACTGTATCTCATTGTCACCCTGAAAATATTTGCCCCCAATTCCTCTGACATAAAAGTTTATGCACACTAAACCCATATATTTTGAATGACAATATATTATTTTGATTTATGCACAGATGGGGAGGCCCCGGTTTTATCCTCGGGCACTCTCTTAAACCTGATTGAGCCAGATCTGATATTCGTTAATCTGGACGGAAAGAGCTGTTATATTTTAAGATACTGTTTTATGACTTTTTAATATACATTCCAGTGTTTCAGAGTAGACAGGAATATTTTGCACAGTACCATCTGTCTTTGTTTAAAGGAGACATAGCATGACCTTAGGCTGAATGTTCATGTGCACTGCTTTAAAAGGAAGTCCTAACTACATAAGAAACTACTTGGAAACAGTCCTCTCAAAGAATCAAGTGAGATCCACTGCGATATACCTAAATTTATAATGGATATGCTTTTACCACTCTAGTTGGAATTGTTGTTTTAGATGATTTTTGGCATGGATGCAGGTCAAGTGTGTGTGCCAAATCATCATGCACTGCCTGTTCCTTTAAATGATACAGTCATTGGTTTGTAGATTATCCCGAAGGCACCCCAGATTCTGATGTAATCTTACACAGTCAGATATTTTGACCAAAAGTCGAGAGAGCTGGGAGGTCATTAAGCTGTTGCATCTTTAACACCTTTGATTAGTTGGATACCTGCGAGAGCATCATTAAAGGTTTGAGGTGATGACAGGTCTCTTCGGTATTAACTTAGATGCTGGAAAAACATCGTTAACGTCACTGTTTGTGTGTGTGTGTTTGTGTGTGTGTGTGTGTGTGTGAGTGAGAGAGAGAGAGAGAGAGAGAGAGAGAGAGAGAGAGAGAAAGAGAGAGACTCTATGATGTAACTTTGAAATAAAATATATTTGTAAACTTATGTTAATCCACACTTTTACATGTTCAATATTTGTAATAGTTAATCCGCATTCCATATGTGCAATATGAAGCATATGCTGCCGAGTGTAAGGTGTGTTTTCTGTGCCCCACATTATCCCTGGGCCCGTAGGATTGTCTGAAAATGGCTCGTTGAGGTTGGTAGGGTTCAAGTTAAGATATCTGGGAAAAACTCAAACTTTTTCCGAGTGTCACAATAAGAGAGGGGTAAGAGGTTACATGTGGACTCTTTTGGAGAGTACCATCACTCTGTTCAATCATTCATTAATTCATTTGTATACCTGCTTAATCCATTTCTGGGTTGCGGAGATATAGGGCCTAACCAGCAGAACAGTGTACAAGGCAGGAACTAGCCCTAGACATGCACACACTCACTCTGGGAAACTTTAGAGTGGGAAACTGGTGTCCGAGGAAACCGGAGTACTTGGAGGAAACTAACGCCGGCATGGTGAGAACATGCAAACTCCACACAGACATAGTCTGGGTCAGGAACTGTACCAGGGATCTCTGGTGCTGTAAAACGACTGTTCCAGTGTCTTCAGTTTGGGAGTCTTAATGGCATGATCATGTTTTTTATTGAATCCATACAGCTGATTGCTGGCCATTCGGTTCCTCTTATGTCTGAAGATTTTCTGAGCATTAATTCTCAAATAATCTGAGATTAAGACAGTGAAAATGTATATGCAAATCCTGTTTTACCCCAGCTTATCCTGGTCAAGGTCGAAGCAAGGTCAGGAGTGTGACGTAAAAGCCCGACTTCACATCGCAGACCCACACAGGATTCCAGGCTATTTCCAGGAGCTAGCTCTTACTATCGAGCCAAGTATGTATTATGGACTGCTAAAACCAAAATCTTACTTTTTGTAAGTGTTCAGTTTCTAGAAGCTTATTCAGATTGACAACAAAGTAGACTTTTGAGGTTTGACTTTTTGACCTCTCCTGTTAAGACACTTAGGCTAAGATCACAGAGCAGGTAAAGTGGCCCAAATCTTTTACATCATATGAGACAACAGATTTTTGGGCTGTGTGAAAATGAGAACAGAGAAGAAGGATTTCTGTAGTGAAGTAACAGACCTCCTAAATATTTGGGTGTAAGAAAGTGAAGTGGAACTTTCTAAGGAAATGGCCAGCAGGACATGCTACAGCATCAAAGGAAAATAAAAAGCTTAAAAGCAAAGTTTAAAGAAACCAAAAAGTGGTTGTGGCTGGATAACGTGCTCTTTTGACATGACCATTAAAGACATGCCTGTTACTGTTACTGAGTCAGAGGTAAGTCTATTAACACTGGCTCTCGTTATCTTCGTATGCTTGTACAGAGTAATGCCTATGACTCACAAACACTCCATGGCCAATGTTTTTCCAGCACTTGTAACAGGTAAAGTATTGACTGCTTAGAATTGATGCTTTGAAACCCTAGTCAGAAACATACAGTATATTAAATGTTTGAACCTCACAGGACCATATACTGATGAGCCAAAGCATTATGAGCACTCACAGATCGTATAAAGGAAAACATTGTTTGCCTTATTACAAGACTTCATGTTAAGGTCTGAGATATATTAACCAGTAAGTGAACAGTCGATTCCACAGGAAGCACTCACAGTGGTTGCACCAGTGTCGGAACTGGACCATGAAGTACTGGAAGGAAGTTGTTTGGGCAGAAGAGTTGTGTTTACTTTTGCATTACATAAGCCGCCCATTTCCCACTCTGGGGAAGTGATGGAACCAGGATGCATGCGGGAAGGAGACAAGCTGGGTGGAAGATTGGGAACCACTGGGCAATGTTGATGGGAAATCCTGGGTTTGGGGGCATTTGTATGGGATTTCAAATCAACACGTGCGACCCTTCCCTAAAAACACTGACCATGTGGTCATAATGTTTTGGATACTGATGTATTCCGCACATAAACACAAAAAAAACATTCTGCCAACAAAAATGATACATAGTTTTAACTCGACAAAGAGGAAAGTAACCTTTCTTATATGTGCCCTTTTGACATGACCAGTAAAAGAGGTGCCTGTACTGTGGCTCCATTTTGGATTATTGGATTATGCAGCACCTGTTAAACTGAATCAAGATTTATTCATCAGTGGGCCCCATACATAGCAAAGGTCTTAAAGAAAAAAAAAGTATACAAATGCATTACGTAGTTACACCGACAAAGGGGGAAGTAACTTTTTTTACCCCATTGGATAACCGTTACCCAGGAAGGTCTCTTCATCACGGAAAACTAATATAATATTCGGAAGAACTCACAGCGATGACGATTTTCATGCAAGAGGACGTGTTCTGTTCAAGGATGTGGGGGATCAAAATTCATCATCTTGGGGGAAGCAGGTCTAAAGAGTACCGTTATCCGGATGTCAAATGCGTCTTGTGTCAAAATCTCCTCTTCATCATGATTATAAAACGAGTTCATGTGATAGTGATGTTGGCGACCTCAGTTACAGTCTTTGGGAACCTCTGTGGTCATCATCTCCCATAGCTCATTTTCAAAAGCTTCATACACCGGACCAACATTATGGTGAGTCTCTGGCTGTGGGGGAACCTTGTTTGTGGGACTCTTCATCATTGCCCTTTCAGCATGGTTTCAGGACGTGGATGGTTGCTGGTACTTCGGCGATGACTTCCTGTCCTTTTTCCTAATCAACTCTTAGGACTATGCTTTCACTGGTCCTGCAACTCGCATGTGCCCACTGATTTTATTGTTGTACCCACATCACCGACTCGATAACACAAGCTGTTTGCCACCCGATCTCAGTTACCTACCAGAATAACCTCTGCCTGTTTGAGGACCTTAGGGTGCTGTGGCTGGAAAAACTTTCGGGTTTTTTTTTAGCTACTGTGTATGCTTAGGTTGTAACTCTTGCAAAAACTATTTGGAAGGTATGGAAGACTACGTGGCACCTATACTTGCATTGGAACCTGTTTCCCCGTAATCAATGCAGACGCAATCATTTTTTACCTCTGCACGCTGGTGTGATGAAATGTTTTGTAGCTCGGATAGTTTCTAGTTCAGAAGGGCATGCCAAAAAAATGGAGGGTGAAACAGGGCAGAGTCGAAATGACATTAGGCAAGTCACAGCAAAGCCAAGGCATGAGAAAAAAAGCCAGCAAAAAAACTCGGAACTTCGTGATTATCGGTATATTCAATTTATGTTGGTTTCCGTATTCCATTGATAGTATATGACCCTTTTTATTAACTTCTTTTCCACCCCTCCAAGTTCTTAGAGCTATTTTACTGGTTTGTGCTATGTCAAGCTTCCTTAAACCCATCATAGATGGCCTTTTCTATCCATGGTTCAGGAAAACGCTGTTACCTCATGGTTACCCTAAAATATTTGCTCCCAACTCCTCGGACATAAAAGTTTAGAAAACTAAACACAATATATTTTTGAATGTTTAACACAATATTATTAAGCATTTTGCACAGATGGGGAGGCCCCAGTTTATCCTTGGGCAACCCCTGATTGAGCCTGATCTGATATCTTTCATCTGATGGTCTTTATGGAAAGAGCTGTTATATTTTAAGATACTGCTTCATGACTTTTAAACATACATTCAGGTGTCAGAGTAAGCAGGAAGATTTTGCACAGGCCATCTGTCTTTGTTAAAAACCTGTTCTAGAAGAAATAACACGGCTTTGTAGTGAAGTTTGTGTGACTGCTTTTAAAGATTAAGTCAAAATGATATGAATTAAATACCAGAAACTTCTTGATAACAGTCCTCTAAAGGCTGAGGTGAGCTCTGGCGTGATATACCGAAAAATTTATAATAAATATAGTTTTACCGCTTAGCGGTATTGTTTGATTTGTAGATGTTTTTTGCATGCCCTGCATGGATGGAGGATAAATGTGTGTGCCAAATCAGCAAGCACTGGCCTGTTTCTTTAAATGATAACAGTCATTGGTTTATGATTATCATTTAAAGGCCCCCAAGAGGCTGATGTAATTCTTACAACGGTATCTTGATATTTTGACCACCAAACGTATTACCCTACACAGGCAGAGTCCTGATCGGGATCACACTGGGCAGCTGATCTCTGGTGCGGTGACGGCCACAGCTCTAACCCACTGGGTTACTGTTGCACCACTAAAGTCTGGGCAGTGCCATCACCCTGTTAAGATGAATGGCAAAGTCACACAATCAGATACACTCACTGACAAATAACATAACTCTCCTACAAAGAATTGTTGGAATCGAATGAATCTTTATACGTATGAATGTAATGATGATATGTGTAACTGATTACAATATTAGAGCAAAAGGATAAGCTTATTGGGGAAAACTGTACAATTGAAAGAAGGCTCTAGTTACCCTGTTAGGCTGCCTCTAGCCTGGATACAAGATGAGATACGGTTGGGCATGGAGGCATACAGGTTCAGTATGGTATTCTGTGGCAGATTTACAGACAGATGTTGCAGCTGGGCCTGTAGTTCCTGCACACTTGTAGTTTGTCAAAGCTGGCATCCCAGCTGGTCCAATAATTGTTTGATTGCTAATAATTCTGGCAACCGGGCAGGCCAAGGACGTCTTGCAATCTGGCGAAAACATTCCTGGGAAACCCAGGGCTACTAGGGGTGTTCGACTGTCGTATGCAATGGCTCCCCAGATCATCCCAGCAGCAGTTGGGGCAGTGTGTCACTCCACAGCAAGAGCAGGATTGAAGCGCTGACCACGAGGCCTTCAGGCTCAAACACGATCATCATCAGATCCCAAACAGAACCTGCATTCATCATTAAATACGATACGGTTCCAGTCCATAACAGTCCAGGTTTCTCATTAACAATACCACTGCAAACAAAGGCGATGATCGCTGGCTGTCAATGGCGGGACACGTAATGACAACAAATTTCCTTCTGCTAAGGGCCTAGAAATGGTCCAGGCAGAGACAGGGGTGTGTAGTGAAGGCGCCCCCTGAGGCTGGATGGTGAATAATAAAGCTTGAGGAGCTGCTTGTGCCTGTTTATGGATCAAATGATCCTCTCTAATGGGGTCTGTCTGGGCCGTCCGGAGCCTGTTCACCGTGTGTGTGCCCCCATAAAACCACTGCTCCCACCACCTCCTAACAGCTAGGTCAGAACGGCCCAGATGGCAGCAATTGCAGAAACAAACATCCTGCTTCTCTCAGTCCAATGATGCACCCCCTCTCAATGTCTGTCAGCTGGGCAAAATGTCTTTGAGTGATCGCAGTGCTCCCTTTTATTGATGTGACATTTTTGACATGACCATTAAAAGAGTGCTGTTACTGTTGGCTCCATTTGATTTGGGTGATGAAGCACATTGTTAAAATGAATCAATTATTCTCAGGGGCCCACAGTACATAGCAAAGTCTTAAAGAAAAAAAAAGCCTACAAATGATTAGGTGTTACACCGCAAAGGGGAAGTAAACTTTTTTACCAATTGGATAACCGTTACCCAGGAGGTTCTTAATCAACCGGAAACTAATATATATTCGGGATCACTCAACAGCGATGATCATTTCATGCCAAGAGATTGTCCTGTTTTTTCAAGGATGGGATGTGGGGTATCAAATCATCATGCTTGGGGGGGAGCAGGTCTACAGGAGTACTGTTATCCGGATTCAAATGCGTCTTGTGTCAAATCTCCTCTTCATCCTGATTATAAAACGATGTTATATGTGATAGTGATGTTGGCGACGTCAGTTACAGTCTTTGGGAACTCTGTGGTCATCATCTCTATAGCTCATTTCAAACAGCTTCATACACCGACCAACATTCTGGTGATGTCTCTGGCTGTGGTGGACCTGTTTGTGGGACTCTTCATCATGCCCTTCAGCATGGTCAGGACTGTGGACGGTTGCTGGTACTTCGGCGATGACTTCTGCCTTTTGCACTCAATTTTAGACTATATATTCACTGGTGCATCGATCTTGCACCTGATTTTTATTGCCATAGACCGATACCAAGCTGTGTGCCACCCGCTTCAGTACCCTACCAGAATAACTCTGCCTGTTGCAGGACTTATGGCTGCTGTGAGCTGGATTGTAGCTACTGTGTATTCCATAGGTTTCATCTCTTCCAAAACCTATTTAGAAGGTATAGAAGACTACCTGGCATCTATAGATTGCTTTGGAACCTGTTTTTCCGTAATCAATGTAGAAACCGCGATTGCAGACGCAATCATTTTTTACCTTTTGCCCGCTGGTGTGATGAATGTTTTGTATGCTCGGATATTTCTAGTTTCAGAAGAGCATGCCAAAAAAATGGAGGGCGTGAAACAGGGCAAAGTTGAAATGACATTAGGCAAAGCTTCACAGAAAACGAAGCATGAGAAGAAAGCAGCAAAAACTCTTGGACTTGTGATCGGTATATTCAATTTATGTTGGTTTCCGTATTATATTGATAGTATTGTTGAGCCTTTTTATAACTTTTCCACCCCTCCAGTTCTTTACGAGCTATTTTACTGGTTGTGCTACGTCAATTCTTCCTTAAACCCCATCATCTATGGCCTTTTCTATCCATGGTTCAGGAAAACGCTGTACCTCATGGTTACCCTAAAAATATTTGCTCCCAACTCCTCGGACATAAAAGTTTATGCGCAGTAAACACAATATATTTTGAATGTTAATACATATTATTAATGCATTTTGCACAGATGGGGAGGCCCCAGTTTTATCCTTGGGCAACCCTGATTGAGCCAGATCTGCTATTCTTTCATCTTGATGGTCTTTATGGAAAGAGCTGTTTATTTCAAGATACTGCTCATGACTTTTTAAACATACATTCAGTGTTTCGAGTAAGCAGGAAGATTTTGCACAGGACCATCTGTCTTTGTTTAAAACCCTGTTTTAGGAGAAATAACCACGGCTTTGTAGTGAATGGTTTGCGTGAATCGTGAACTGCTTTAAAGATTAAGTTCAAAAGAATTGAAGATTAAAATACCAGAAACTTCTTGAAAAACAGTCCTCTTAAGGATGAGGTGTGACTCTGCTGTGATTATACCGAAATATAATAAAATAGTTTTACCGCTCTAGTCGGTATTGTTGCTGTAGATGTTTTTTTGCATGCCTGCATGGATGGAGGATAAATGTGTGTGCCAAATCATCATGCACTGCCTGTTTCTTTAAATGATACAGTCATTGGTTTATAGATTATCATAAAGGCACCCCAGAGGCTGATGTAATCGTACACACTTAGACTGTGATATTTTGACCAATGTTGTTAGGTGGATACCTGTGAGAGCTTTTCCATCATTAAAAGTTGGAGCTCTGGGCACAAATCAGGAACCAAGCCTAAACAGAGCACCAAACTGTTTCAGACACACACACACAGACTCTTTCACTCGGACCAGTTGACCTAACAGAACAGTTTAGAATGTGTTGAACTACCCAGAGGAAACCCATGCAGGCATGGAGACAACATGCAAACCCTACACAGGCAGAGTCCTGGTCGGGGATCAAACTGGGCGCTGATCTCTGGTGCTGTGAGGCCACAGCTCTAACCACTGCGTTACTGTGCCACACTAAAGTCTGGGCAGTGCCATCACCCTGTTAAGATGAATGGCAAAGTCACACAATCAGATACAATCACTGACAAATAACATAACTCACCTTGAAGAAGTTATTCTAATCGAATGAATCTTTATACGTATGAATGTAATGATGATATGTGTAACTGATTACAATATTAGAGCGAAAGGATAAGCTTATTGGGGAAAACTGTACAATTGAAACGAAGCTCTAGTTACCCTGTTAGGCCGCCTCTAGCCTGGATACAAGATGAGATACGGTTGGGCATGGAGGCATACAGGTTCAGTATGGTATTCTGTGGCACATTTACCCACAGATGTTACAGCTGGGCCTGTAGTTCCTGCACACTCGTAGCTTGTCAAAGCTGGCATCCCAGCTGGTCCAATAAATGCTTGATTGGCAATAAATCTGGCAACCGGGCAGGTCAAGGAAGTCTTGCAATCTGGCGAAAACATTCCTGGGAAACCCAGGGCTACTAGGGGTGACCAAATGTCGTATGCAATGGCTCCCCAGATCATCACAGCAGCAGTTGGGGCAGTGTGTCGCTCCACAGCAAGAGCAGAATTGAAGCGCTGACCACGAGGCCTTCAGGCTCAAACACGATCATCATCGTATACATACAGACATCAGAAACATACAGTATATTAAATGTTTGAACCTCACAGGACCATATACTGATGAGCCAAAGCATTATGAGCACTCACAGATCGTATAAAGGAAAACATTGTTTGCCTTGTTACAAGACTTCATGTTAAGGTCTGAGATATATTAACCAGTAAGTGAACAGTCGGTTCGCATTGTTGACGTATCAAATGTGGGAGAAATGGACTGTCGTTAAGACCAGATGAAGCATCTCTCTAATGGCAAAGCTTTCAGGACCTACAGACAGTGATTCAAAAAGGAACAGACCACAGACAAGGCCTATCGATGCACGAGGACAGCAAGGTGGCACAGTTCCACCACAGGAGGTACAGTGGTTGCACCAGTGTCGGAACTGGACCATGAAGTAATGGAAGAAGGTCGTTGGGTCAGAGGAGTTGTGTTTACTTTTGCATTACATAAGCTGCACATTTTTCCGGGGAAGTGATGGAACCAGGATGCACTGCGGGAAGGAGACAAGCTGGTGGACAGATTGGGATCCACTGGGCAATGTTTGGCTGGGAAATCCTGTGTTTTTGGGGCATTTATGTGGATTTCATTTCGACACGTGCCACCTACTTAAACACTGACCATGTGGTCATATTGGTGTAGGCAGCACATTTTAAAATAAATGTATTTTATTTTCAGTGGCCCACAGTACATAGCAAAGCCTAAAAAAAAAAAAAAGCAACAAATGCATTACGTAGTTACACCGACAAAGGGGCAAGTAACTTTTTTACCATTGGATAACCGTTACCCAGGAGGTCTCTTTCATCAACCGTAAAACTAATATAATATTCGGAATCACTCACAGCGATGATCATTTCATGCAAGAGACTTGTTCCTGTTCAAGGATGTCGGGGGATCACAATTCATCATTGCTTGGGGGAGCAGGTCTACAGGAGTACTGTTATCCGGATTCAAATGCGTCTTGTGTCAAATCTCCTCTTCATCCTGATTATAAAACGATGTTATATGTGATAGTGATGTTGGCGACCTCAGTTACAGTCTTTGGGAACTCTGTGGTCATCATCTCCATAGCTCATTTCAAACAGCTTCATACACCGACCAACATTCTGGTGATGTCTCTGGCTGTGGTGGACCTGTTTGTGGGACTCTTCATCATGCCCTTCAGCATGGTCAGGACTGTGGACGGTTGCTGGTACTTACGGCGGCTTGACTTCCTCGCCTTTTCCACTCAACTTTAGGACTATGCCATTCACTGGTGCATCGATCTTGCACCTGATTTTTATTGCCATAGATCGATACCAAGCTGTGTGCCACCCTCTTCAGTACCCCTACCAGAATAACTCTGCCTGTTGCAGGGACTTATGGCTGCTGTGAAGCTGGATTGTAGCTGTTGTGGGTATTCCATAGGTTTTTTCATCTCTTCCAAAACCTATTTGAAAAGGTATGGAGGACTACCTGGGCATCTACAGATTGCCTTTGGAACCTGTCACTAGGAGAGGAAAGAATAGGGGAGGAAGAAATACAAGATCGCTCTCCCCGGATAGATCGGCGACCAAAGCATACAGCTAAAAAGACCGGGAGGGCAACGAAGGAAAGGAAGCGGGGGACAACGAGGGAAAGAGGGGGGCGCCGGGGTCTCGGGGGGCCCCTCCGGTTGGTGGGACGAGAGCGGAGCGGGGGGGGGAGGGGAGGACTGGGCGGGAAAGGGTGGGGAGCTAAGGAGCAGCTGAGGGGAGGGGAGGGGGAAGAAACAGAGGCAAGAAAGGAGAAGGAAAAAAAAAAAAGAAAAAAAAAGGGAGCTTTGGGAGGGAGTTTGAATGAAATGAAAAAATGAATGAAATGAGGATGATTGAATTGATGATGATGGACAAAGGGAGGGAGGAAGGAACAGGAACGGACCAACTTCTCCCGCGAAAACCGGAGGCGTGAGGCGGAGGAGGAGGGCGAACAGGAAACGTGAAATCGGGAGGAAACCCCCAGTGATGAATTTGACGTGTGAGAAAACAGAGGCGCGTGATGAAATGATGATGATGAGAGTGAGGACTATCCTAAAGGGGAACCGCCGGACAAGCCCCTCCCCCCCCCCCCCCGCAATCATTTTTTACCTCTTGCCCCACGTGGCTGGTGTGATGAATGTTTTAGTATGCTCGGATATTTCTAGTGAGTCAGAAGAGCATGCCAAAAAATGGAGGGCGTGAACAGGCCAGAGTCGAAATTACATTAAAGCAAAGCTTCACAGAAAGCGAAAAGCATGAGAAGAAAAGCAGCCAAAAAAACCTCTTGGACTTGTGATCGGTATATTCAATTTATGTTGGTTTCCGTATTACATTGATACTATTGTTGAGCCTTTTTATAACTTTCCCACCCCTCCAGCCCTCTATGACCTATTAATCTGGATGTGCTACGTCAATTCTTCCTTAAACCCACATCATCTATGGCCTTTTCTATCCATGGTTCAGGGAAAACGCTGTACCTACCTCATGGGTTACCCCCTAAAAATAATTGCTCCTCAACTCCTCGGACATAAAAGGTTTATGCGCACTAAAACACAATATATTTTGAATGTTAACACATATTATTAATGCACCATTTTTGCACAGATGGGGAGGCCCCAGTTTTATCCTTGGGCAAACCATGATTGAGCCCAGATCTGCTTATTCTTTCATCTTGATGGTCTTTATGGAAAGAGCTGTTATATTTCAAGAAAGATACTGCTTACATGACTTTTTAAACATACATTCCAGTGTTTCAGTGTAAGCAGAAGAGATTTGCACAGTACCATCGTCTTTGTTTTAAAAAACCCTGTTTCTAGGAGAAATAACACGGCTTTGTTAGTTGATGTTTGTGTGAACTGCTTTAAGATTTAAGTTCAAAATGAATGAATTAAATATACCAGAAAACTTCTTGAAAACAGTCCTCTTAAAGGATGAGGTGAGCTCTGCCTGCTGTGATATACCGAAAATATAATGAATTATAGTTTTATAGTTTACGCTCTAGTCGGTATTGTTGCTGTAGATGTTTTTTTTTTTGCATGGCCTGCATGGATGGAGGGATAAATGTGGTGTGCCAAATCATCATGCACTGCCTGTTTCTTTAAAATTGATACAGTCATTGGTTTATAGATTATCATAAAGGCCCCCAGAGGCTGATGTAATTGTACACACTTAGACTGTGATATTTTGACCAATGTTGTTAGGCGGATACCTGTGAGAGCTTTTCCATCATTAAAAGTTGGAGCTCTGGGCACAAATCAGGAACCAAGCCAAAAAAAGATGATGAATGGCATCAATCAGATACACTCACTGACAAATAAAATAATGAAAGAGAATTTGAATATGTTAAGCCAATAGAAAACCCAACATTAGCAACATGAAGCAGTTACTGCTGAGCTTTGTGGAGATTTTATTCTTTTGAAAACAAAGAAAAATCCTGATGACGTAAAACCACAGCAAACACTTTTCATGACTTCATCATTCAGCAGAAGTAAATGCAATAAATGTTTAAAAGTTTAGATATCAGGAGGTGCACTTTTTTAAACATTTGGACAGTATTATCACCCTGTTCTTTTATTCATTCGTCATACCCACTTAATCCAGTTAACATCCAGTCTGCACAAATCAGAAATCCTAAACAGAGCACCATACCGTTTCAGACACACACACACAGACTCTTTCACTCGGACCAGTTGACCTAACAGAACAGTTTAGAATGTGTTGAACTACCCAGAGGAAACCCATGCAGGCATGGAGACAACATGCAAACCCTACACAGGCAGAGTCCTGGTCGGGGATCAAACTGGGCGCTGATCTCTGGTGCTGTGAGGCCACAGCTCTAACCACTGCGTTACTGTGCCACACTAAAGTCTGAGCAGTGCCATCACCCTGTTAAGATGAATGGCAAAGTCACACAATCAGATACAATCACTGACAAATAACATAACTCACCATGAAGAAGTTATTCTAATTGAATGAAACTTTAGACATGTTAATGTAATGATGATATGTGTAACTGATTACAATATTAGAGCAAAAGGATAAGATTATTTAGGAAAACTGTACAATTGAAACAAAGCACTAGTTACCCTGTTAGGCCGCCTCTAGCCTGGATACAAGATGAGATACGGTTGGGCATGGACGCATACAGGTTCAGTATGGTATTCTGTGGCACATTTACCCACAGATGTTGCAGCTGGGCCTGTAGATCCTGCACACTCGTAGCTTGTCAAAGCTGGCATCCCAGCTGGTCCAATAAGTGCTTGATTGCCAATAAATCTGGCAATCGAGCAGGCCAAGGAAATCTTGCAATCTGACGGAAACATTCCTGGGAAACCCAGGACTATTAGGGGTGACTGAGTGTCGTATGCAATGGCTCCCCAGATCATCACAGCAGCAGTTGGGGCAGAGTGTCACTCCACACCAAGAGCAGGATTGAAGCACTCACCGCGAGGCCTTCAGGCTCGAACCCGATCATCGTCAGATCCCAAACAGAACCTGCATTCATCACTAAAGACGATACGGTTCCAGCCCATAACAGTCCAGGCTTCTCATTAACAATACCACTGCAAACAAAGACAGTGTGTTATGTGGGGGGACTAAGGGGCAGACGAAGATGCAGGTACACAGTTCAACAAAAAGAGGGTTTTATTTAAAGTCCAACAAAAGGCAAAGTGTACCACGACTGAGTCTGACGCAACACAACGGCCACGGTAAATAATAAAGAAAGCACCCAAGGAAATAACACCAATAACGTAAACTAAAAAGTAACAACAACGATAGCAACCAATGCTATCAACAGCAAACAAAAATAATGACAAAAATAATAAGACAGGAAATACCTTGGACATAAATGAAAATAATAATCACAAGCAATACAGGGAGAACAATAACAATGAATGACAACAATGAAAACACAACAGATAACACGCAGACGGAAAGAGGAAAAAGCTATCACCGGCTAGGGAAAACTACAGAAAGCAAATTACCGATTAGGGAAGCTACGGAAAGCTATTCACCGGCTAGGGAAGCTATGGAACGCTAAACCGGTTAGAGACGCTACAAAAAGTAAATACCGGCTAGGGAAGCTACTGGAAGCTATACCAGTCAGAGAAGCTACAGAAAGCATACCAGCTACACAACCGCATAAACACAGAACAATGAAACTCACGAGCAGTGTTGAGCACCCGCAGAGCCGTAACAGGGCCAAGCGCAGAATAAAACCCGCGGCAAAACAGAATTAATCCGAACGGAAACTAGAACAGAAACAATCCACCACCATAACCAAAAAAATGAGGCAATGCTCCTGCAACAGCAGAGAAGTCCACACAAATTAAATAGTGAAAACAAATGTGCTTCAATTGCGGGCGTGGCCATACTGGATCCGGTGGCGAATTGTGGGAAACTGAGTTCGAGCCCACAACTCTCCAAAACAAAATAAAATAACCGAAAAAACGGGGGCAGGGCACGGATCCTAACAGTACCTCCAAAGACCCCCCCCC